>BMAO01001897.1:0-94817 GCA_019973975.1 Trichonephila clavata
AAACACATCCAAAGTCTCTTTGAATCAATGTCAAGGTGTGTGTGTCAGAGGCGATCTCTAACAATCGCGGCTACTCTTGCTACAGATTCTGGCAGGAATCACACTTCACAGAAGTCTATAAATTTAATCATTTGATACTTGGTCAACATGTTATCTACAAAATAAATTTTGTTGTGCTATATTTTGTCTTTCTTGGTGTTGCATTTACGGTGGCCAGCAATGTACTGCAACTATATCATGAATAAATAATTTTTGATTTAGAAAGAATTATCTCACTAATAGTGTAAACCTTTCTAACAACTGTTTCCCATGCATTCACGTATAGAGTGAGAATCAATATTTAAACCAATAACTAATAACCTACAAGCAATTTTTAAATTTACACTTCTTATAACTACGATTTATTTGTTTTCTTATCCTCGTATAGACATTGTTCCATCTCTAAATCACTATTAATTTTATAAAAAAAATACTTAATATATATTCATAAAAGCCATATATGTTTTCTTATTATTAACATTTTGAAATACATGTAGTACATCTAATATTTTTCTAGAGAAAATACTGAAATATTAATCATAGGTATAAATAATACACATTGCTAGGGGAACCTTTGAAAATTATAATATTAACACAAGGTTGAAAAGATTTTCTCCAATGCAATTTGATAGTGAAATTAGTATACCCTTTAACCTTAAACACAAGAAATTTTCTATTTATCAGGAACCTCTTTATTCTTCTGGGCTTCCTAAGAAAACTACAATTTTAACAAGTTTATTAGAGCCATGTACTAAGATTGAGCCTACTAGTATCATCAAGGCAAAAGGGTTCAAGACTATTGATAAATATCCAAAAGATGATTTTGTGTTTGTCTATACAGACGGTTCTTCTGACGAATCATTCTTGAATGGAGGTTCGGGGTGTTTAAAACCACTCAAAGTGATGCAAACTGACTAACGAGTAGACGGTGTTGGTGTCATTGCCTCTTGCTTCATTTGTGAACCTCGGGAGATAATTGAGGCTCTACATCTGTATGAGACTCTCCCTTTTCTAGAACAGGCTAAGGATGTCGTCATTTTCTGTGACTCAAAAGCAGCCCTCCAGGCAATTCTAAATGAAGGTTCATGGATTATTGAAAATATTTGTTCACGCCTGTTTGGTTACAGGAGTTAGATAGAGAGTCTGCTTCCTCCAATGGTTACTTGCACATGTTGACATTCAGGCAATGAAAATGTGGATAAACTAGTGAAAGAAGCTAGAAATCTTAATAATGACAACTTTTTCAGCGTTACTTTATTTGACGCAAATGCTGTCGACAATTTCAAATTGAGAGATAAGTAAATTCCTGTAAAGCGTCAAATCTGTAAAATAAGTGGAGACCGCCTTATAACAAAGACTATTGCTAGGCTAAGAACAGGTCATCACAAATGAATGAAGTTTGATAGGCTCTTCTTGCTGCTCTGCAAGAAATAGGTGTACTTTTCCCATCAATAAACCTCTATGCTGACAATATTGCACAGATTGTCAAAACAGTCATATGGGCCCATGATACTGTCTGATTTGGCCCCGTCATGGATACATCATCATCATCATAGGCGTAAAACTAAGTATCTGAAGGCTTGGGACTGTAGCCTCTGAATAATTTCTTCTTCAACTTTCTAATACCTAAACAAAGTGAAGAATATAAGAAAAAAAGTAAATTGTACACATATGTTTTCATACCATCTTATTATACAGAAATATACCTGAACAGAAGCACAGATATCAAATGTCCCGTGTTAGTAACTGATATCTTCCACCTGAATGAACTATGCGTTTGTTTCATTTTAAAAACAAACAGCGTTATAAAAAGTTTTATGAAAAGTACCTCATTATTAAAATGGGAAGCCTAACCTTCTGTGAAATGAATTACTGTAAAGGCGGGCCGTGGGTAGCCTAGTGGTTAGAGCATGGGACCCTAGACCGGAAGGCCTGGGTTCGATGCCCGATGCCCCTAAATGACTGCCCAGTACAAATCGGAGAACGTGCTCGTTAAATCTGTGGGTCCGAACAGTGTCGCCATCTATCGTGTTGCGTGAGCAAAACCACACAGCCACCCTCTTGGTGGGGCTCAAAGCTTAGGCTAACGACAGGCGTAAAATTCTAGCCCTTAGCCGCGATGAATTTCGTGGACCTTGATCTGATGTTACTGTCGATCAGGTGGCATAAGCAACAACTGTAAAGGCGACTCTAAAAATGTATTGAAAAGATGAACATACTTAAGATAAGTATATGAAAAAGAAACATATAACTTGTAATTAATTCACTAAGCATCCTTTTAAATATAACAAATTGTAAAAAATAAATTCAGAAATAAAAATATTTAGAATAATTTTAATTTGTTTTTACAATACTCTCACAAACCTGACTTTTAAGATTATATTTAAAAAAAGGAAACATCAACAAATCAGAGAATTAACTCTTTATTGTAAATAGATATGTAAATGGATTACTTTTACTTACAATATTAGGATCATACTTATGGTTTCATTAAGAGGGTGTATTATAATACTTGATAATCACAAATAATGACACACTAAGGAGTCAGACAGTTAAGTGCATGTTATTTTTAAGTCAAATATCATTTTTTAAAGTGCACTGAAGAAAATATGAAAATCAGCTATTTTAATAGAACTTTGATGTTGTGGGATTTTGGATTGAATGAGAGAATATCCGCAGAAAGTACTTTGAAAATCTTTAAAAATATAAATCACGCTAAGTTCAGAAAAATAAAATGTAAGAAAAAACCAACCTGATATGTTTAATATATTTCCAGATTTTTTAAAAGTAAAAAATAAAAAAAACCTTTTAATTTTTTAAATATGTGTAACAATATTGAAATTAATTATTTCAGAATATCTAGTGTATGGTATGATATCAATATTAATGAAATTGATAAAATGCCTTGGTATTATAAAATACATCTATAGATTGATGCAAGAATACTTCCCAAATAAAATTGTTTTACTTAGGAAGAACTGATAAATAAGAAATAAGAGTAGGTGTAGGAGGGAATAGTAATGCAATTTTATAAGATGAAAACAATGAGTGCAGATATTATTTTCTATCTAAATTAAGGGTTTTTTTTCTTATTATATATTAGAAGCTTATGGATTTGTTTCACAACTTTCCTATTAAACCAATTATATAGAAAAAAAGAACTCAAATTAAGTCCAGATGAATGACATTTTATTCTGTTTCTCAGACATTATGGAATCTAAAAAGAGCTTAGAGTAACAATAAAATTAATATAACATATAAAGAGTTAAAATAAAATTACGAGTGAAGTACGATAAGAAAGAACTCCTCATAAAAAAGAAAGAAAATTATATTATTTTATGTATTGAATATAATTAAATTGTTTCTCATTACTTTATATATGCGCATAATTTATGTGCAATCACTACCAGACTTTTGAAACGACCTTTGAATGAAAAACATTCTATGAATATTAAATTTCGTTAGCATCCATTCTTTCCATACAGATAGTGGGATAATGCATCAAGAAAATAAGACTCTACGGATAAAATATGCAATAGAAAGTACAATAAGAATATTTACAACGCGTTTCCTATGATATTTTATAAAAGAAGAAATATAATGTTCCTTCTAATTTTGGGAGAAATGTATGTTATAAAATTTTTTTATACAATATCATTGAAAGTAGTATTTAAAAAGAACGTAGTTTTCAGAAGCAATTTAAGGTTATTACAAATTTTTAAAATTCAAATCATTTTCTTAAATATGTGTCAATAAAATTACTAATAAAAGAAAAAAAAATTTTCAGTTGAAACGAAATGAATTATAACTAAAAATATTAAAGAAATTAAAATTATTGTAGAAGAAAATTAGAAAAAGCTTATCTAAATGGATATTTTATTTTGTTTCTATAATTAACTACTATTTAAGTGCCTCTTTTAAATTTCAAATCTATTTAATTAGCTCCCTTTTAATATTTCTTTCATTGTTTCTAACTTACCTTTAAGGGAATCGCTTGAAAAGAATCAGAATATTTGAGTTGCTGAAGAACTTCGCTCAAAAATTATTTTAAAATTAAAGAAACATTTATAAAAATTGTACGTATCAATTCTGTGGAGTTGCATGGTTTGTAATATTACATTTAATCTTGAATAGTCTCGAAATTACAGTGAAATATCAGAGTCAGTATTAAGAAGTGAACAGGTATGTTGTTCACATCCATTATCGTTTATATTGTTCTCTAAACACAATATAAAATAGTAATAAGCTTTAAATGTCTTGATTGTATATATAAAAGCTACATACATGTTACTAAGGGCTCAATCGAAAACTATCAATCATTTAAAGGGATACTGCAGTGCATTACTATTAATGACTATTAATAATTTCACAATTATTTGTTTTTGTTTTAAAATACAATGCTGATTTTGCTACCTAAAATGTGGTTAAGGAACTTTTCGGTTCTTTTAAGGAATTTTCATTTTATTTAGAGGAATGATAGATTAAATTTTTAGCAAATTTGGAGATATAGATCCTGAGTATTCAGAATATTTACAGCAATTACAGATTTATCTGCCAGATCATGGAGTCATACATGGGTCAGATGACATGTACGAATACAGTAGCTCTTGCCGTTTCGACATTATGCCAAAGTTGATCAATCATAGTGGCTGGTAAATGGCGGCAAGCCAAGCACTCGGCAATTATTTTTAAGGCATTTTCAATTGGTAAAATATTAGAAAACGTGTTTACCAGAGTAATTGTTGAACATGTTCTGTTTCAAGAAAGGTTAGAAGAACTGGAAACATGTGTAGAAATGCATTGTTTTTTTTCTGAAATCGTAAGTCTCGTATGCTTTGGATACAGTGCAGAAACACGAGCCTTAGCACGTCAGAAATGTAACGGCTGTGTTTCAGAGCGCCAACAACTTTAACAAGAGGTGATCGAAACATATCTAGCACCACTATATACCATCAATCCAGGTGATTGACTTTTATGAGGATAATTAATACAAACTGTCAAAGTCCATTTGTTGCAGCTATATACAGGAAGGATTATCATGATGTTGGGTATAGAAACGGATTTACATTTGAATAGATGTTGTGACACTGTCCCTGCTTCCAACGTTGTTATTTATTACCCCTTTGGAAGCGTGATTTTTTTTTATTAAAGTCAAGTGTGGCCGTAGAAATGGTCAAATTTGCTAACAGTCTATAGAGTTGCATGTGTCAGTGCACGTCTATCGGGATAGCCCATGGTGCTGCGTGTGTTAGTGCACTGTTCATGCTACTAGTCCATGTTGCATACAGTGTGTGTCGTAGCATTATCCGAGCTGAGAGTATGTAACGCGACGTACATCATCACACTGCATGTCCTAACATTCAATGGTGTTGTGTATGTTGTCACACTGACTTCAGTTTACCGAACTAACTGAATCATTGTTCTTGGTGACGTTTATATTTTTTCAATAATATAACTGCGATTATATAGCAATAAATGTGAAATTTCTGCTTAATTTTCTCATAACTCAGTAGGAAGGTGAATAACGTAAAAGTGTTTTAATATAGTTTGGGACAACTCCACTTTATGAACCAAAGAAATTCAATTGCATAAACCACACACGAAAATACACCGCACACATATATTTATATATGCCACACATATGAAATTTCAATGGAAGATAAAATGTGCTGTGGGATGTAGAGCAATATATCACAGCATGTATAGCAGTTAGCACTACCACCACCTACACTGAGTATAAAAGAAGAAATTGTGATGCAGGTTTCTCACACAGGAAATACAAACTTAGAAAATACCCTTCAAATGTAATTTCTGTATGAGAAACCTTCTACGTAATCACTTTCCTTAATAACAGTGTTGTTCTTTCTATCTCTCTATGCCTTTGATGACTGAACTACCTAACCACTTACACATCACAGTATGACCCATCTGTTTTCTCATACATGTCACATCATGATTTATTCTTATCTAATTCATATTGTATAGGCGTATCGCCTTTCTTGTAAGACAGATTTAATGGCCAGTAGTGTATAATATAAGGTTATTTTCTTCTATACTTATATATTCACAAAGGCTTTGAGCTTAAGATATGTATTATCAGTAATTATTTGCTTAAGTTTATAAGAATTATGATACAATTTAAGTTAGAAAAATATAAGATTAAAATAATGTTTAAAATATTAGTAGAGCTATGCATTTACTTAAGCCCAAAATTGTTGCGTTAATCGGATTAACTGTTAAAGCAGTGGCTCAAGGTAGTTCTTTAAAGTAACTAGTGCTATTTAAAATTCTAATATACTTTCTTGAGAAATTCTGAGAATCTAGTTAAGTAAAGATTTAGGAGCTCCATTTGTTTGTAGCTCTGTTTATGCGTATAAACAATTTTCGGAGTAAATTTAATTTTCTTGAAAGGAAAAGGATTTGGTGAATTATTACAAGGATATACCAATAAAATAGAGAAACTAAAAGTATAAGTAGAGATTTCACATTTTTCAAAAATTGCAACAAATAAATTATTGCAGAAACTGAGATATATGGACTGGTATTTCTTAATCTATGACACGAATAGTCATAAATTTCATTGTAAAAGATTACTGAGAGCTTCATAGTTATATCAGACCAAACTGGAGGAAACAAAATTCTTGATATATTACTTATTGTGTTTATATCAATTTTATTTTTTTTACGCGATTATTCCTCGATTTTTTTTAAATATTAGGTTATATGAATGCTTATAATTATCATTAAATTGTGCCAATTTTAAATTTTTTAAATTATGTAACAATAATACCGAACGTTAATTAACAAAACAAACAAAGACATTTTAAGGAAAAAGCACCTGAATAACGACAGAAAATAATTTAAGTTTAAAGAAAAACACATGAAATTCTTTAAGAAATGTTCATGATGTTTTTTTTTTAATTTTAAATTTAATTTATAAAAAATAAGAAAATTGAATCATATGTTAATCAAAACTGTTCTTTCATAATGGTAAAACTGATGTAATTACCTTGTGTTTTAAATAATTATGTCTCTTTTAACTGCGTATTTTTTTCTACTAATTTTATCCTATTACAAAAGGGATAAAAAGTATAGCATTTTTACATCAGTGAAGTTAATATTATCTGCTTAATTATGCAGCTGGGTCTACTTTAAGTATGGTCGGTACCTATATAAAAATGCTTCAGAAAAGTATGTAGCTAATTACCTGCAAAGAATGTATTATGCAATAACAACGCAGTTAATTAAAAGGTAATTAACTTTTTAAAGAAAATGGCGACAATGTATTTCCACCTAAATGGATTTTTCACGTATTTATTCTGTGAATATAAGTGCAAGTTTTCTTTTCTTCTCATCTTGATTATATTTTATGGTAGTCTCTTTCCAACATTTTATACGCATAAATTTAATATGGAGTTTTTTAAAATTTAACTTTTTAAAATCCCTTGACTATTTTAATTATCGAAGTATTGAAGAGGCATTTTCTTTTAAGCATAAAGAAGCGGGGAGAGAGTTGCCCCCTGTCTACCTTACAGTGGACCAACTACGAATGTTCATATTCATTGCTCAAGGGGGTAAATTCATGAATTTCGGCCCCAAACACATTTTTCACTTTTCCCATTTTAACAAAATATGAATTTCTTCGCTCCTAATGGTGCAAAAATTATCATTCTACGTGCAGCAGAAGTATTTTTAATATTTTTTTGAAAATGTTTTACCACCTGTCAAAGTCTACTAAATCCATTACTAAAGTCCCTTTTTCTCAAAACTAACATTTTTACCATATAAGGAACATTTTTTCCTAAACTACTGCATTAAACAGCTTATAACTTTGCATATTTAATAATTACACTCTATTACATAGTTTATTCAAGGATTTTTTTAAAAAAATATTCTGACTTAATTTACAGCATTAAACATCATGAATTTTCACTGTTTTTGAAAGAAAAAAAAACAGATCTGGGCAAAAAATATTTGTTTAAAAATAACTAGACATCCTATCCATAGAATCTCTGATTAAAGTATGTATATATGGTTCAAATAGTATTCAGTAAAAAATTGGAGTTTTTTATTCAATAGAATTTTTATAAATGTTCCTTAAAAATACCTATTTTTAACAATACTGCGATACACGTCCTGTTTCGTGAACCTACACCCTTAAATTGTAAAATTATATTCTACATGTATTATGTAGTTCGATTCATTACTTCTTTTTTCCACAAAATTCGTTTTTGGTGCGCTCCTCTTCAGTTAAATTCATCTTTGAAGCTGCCTCGTCTAACACTTTATTGATAAAGTCCTTGGATTTTGACAAATCTTCAGCCAATGAAGTTTCCGGCAAGTTGAGTATTTAGTTTAATTGATTGTTAATAAGTCTTCGTATAAGGCAATGCATTTCTGAATTTCTTTTCTCTCAAAGATTCGAGTCCAGGTAATCATTGCGATATTTATGTACGAGAGCATGCAATAATGTACTATCACAACCGTACTGGTGAAATTATAGGAAGTACATGATTGCAGATTCAGTGTTTGTGGGACATTCAAAATCGGAGTTCCCTGCTTGGTAAGTTATCTTGGACGTTGGAATTAATGCGCGAGTGATAATACACTCATAGCCAAAAAATTAGCGCACCAAGAAATAATTGCGGGATTGTAACGATACTTGGCATAAAGGTATATGTCGAGGAGATATGAAAATGATTAGAGAAGCAGCATGATTGCGCATTACGTATAGCTGGTAGAGGGCGTTTAACGTCGTTCTCCGTGGAGTATAAAACGGGTAACCAAAGCTTGTTTGTATGTGCTGAATCGTTTACAAAATAAGCGCTGAGGTAGACATGTCATTACGTCGTTTTCGAAGACTGTATGAGCAGCCGTCGCAGTTTTAGACGGGGAGAATCATTGGCATGTTGGAAGTTGGGTGGTCAGCTAAGCAAGTAGCTTGTCAATTAGACCGCACTGATTGTGTTGTGAGGAGGTGTTTGGACCAGTGGATCCGAAAGATGTCATTTACACGAAGACCAGTCTCAGGATGCCCTCGACAGACCAGTCGTCGAGAAGACCACCACATCGTAAGAAATGCACGCGTACAGCTAACTGCCTCCTCGGCCGCCATCCAGGCACATGTAGCACCTTCAATAGGGGCCCCTGTGTCTTCTCGAACCATACGAAAGCGCCTGTCTGAAGAACCTTTGGGATCACGGCGCCCATTACGTGTGCTGGCCTTGTCTCCCACCCATCGACGCCTCCGTTTGGAGTGGTGCCACGCACGTGGAAACTGGACTGCAGCGGAATGCATCTTTAGTGACGAATCCAGATTCAATCTCAACAGTGTTCGTGTATGGAGAACCCGTGGTGCACGCCTCAATCCTGCCTTTGCTTTACAGTGACACACCGCTGTCACTCCTAGTATTGATCCCTGGCACCATGACAGCCCAGCGGTATGTCCATGACGTCCTGAAACCATATGTGTTGTCACTCATGCAACGGCTCCCAAAAGCATTTTCTTCAAGACAATGCTCAGTCTCACACGACAAGGGTGTCACAAGACTGTTTCCGCACTGTTAATGCCCTTCCTTGGCCTGCCCGACTCCCAGATTTGTATCCAATCGAGCATATCTGGGATCATTTGGGAGGGAGAGTTGGGCATCCCACGAGTTTGAACGAACTAGAGGCTAGGTTACAGCAAATATGGAACGAAATGTCTCAAGACATCAAGCAGAGCTTGTATACCTCAATGCCCGATCTTATTGCATCGCGCATTCGCGCTAAAGGAGGTTCAACAGGGTATTAAATCCGCCGTTCTTTTGCCTTTTTCTCTGAAATTAATGATCTCTTTTCTTTCATTTTCTAATCATTTACTTATATCAAAGTAGTCATTACGTATGTAAAATTTCGTTTTATTTTGACTATTCCTTCTTTGGTGCCCTAACTTTTTTGTCCATGAGTGTACGTAATAAATTTATTACATCATCATGAAAAATTCTTTATATAAAGAGAGGCTGTAGTGTATATATTTACACATGTATTTACTAAGATAAAATTTTAAAAATTCTTCTATGAGTAGAATTTTGAAATCAAGAGAATATATTTTTTTTTCAATAAGCAAATAAGGTCATACCTTGCGACTATATATACGACTGCAGAGCTTGTAATTTAATATGCACTTTCAATATGGTACGAGTTTTAAAATAGATTTATAATTAATCATCAACTGAAATTTTTCAAAGATTTAAATTTTTCTTATTAAAATAATTAAATTTCATATGAAATAATTTTTCAGATAATTGGGTAAAAAGTGGGTGTCTTTATTTCTGTAAATAAAATCTTAAGCAAAATTAAAATTTCTCAAAAAAAAAAAAAAAAAAGTAAAGCGCTTTTTTAAAAAAGTTTTTCATCTTAACTAAATAAGTCATATATTCTAATACATTTAATTTACAAAGATTTTGCACAAATTACCCGAATATAGATTTTTTGCTGCACACTGAAGTTTTGCTAGAGTGCTGTACTCAGCACTGTGGCAAACAACAGCTTAATGCACATGCTTGAATTTTCGCATTCAAGAGTGTCAGTCGTTACTTAGTGATCACCATGTGAAGTGCTTTTATAAATATTCGTGGAAATTTTTATTACTGACATTTCTTTTAATATCAAACGCGCGCGCGAGTTTAACCTATGCACTGCTTTGAATTACATCAAAAGAAAACAATTATTGCGAAAGAAAAATAATTAATAAAAATCAGCAGATATTTGTATCCAATTTTATGGGAGAAACAATAACCAAGGATTGGCTTAATGAATTCAAAACTTGTCGCTTATTAGAGGAAATTGACCGCCGTTCTAAGAGGTACCTAACCACTCGAAATAAAATTGCAATAAATCTAGTTATGAAAATAAATTTAGTGAAAGAAAATCATTGCTTGGAATTTTGAAGTTGAGATCAGAAAAGATTTCGCAATTGACTGAAGGAACATGGGGTACATATAGCTTCACCTCCTCACTCAATGGACTTAAGCTCTTTGAACTTTTTTTTCTGGATGTGCGTGAAAAATAACCTATCACAAAAATATATATATGTATATGCACCCAGAAGAAAGTGAGTTACTAACACGAAACTTAACATGTTCATAGAACATTATGAGATAAGCAAATGATTATAAATTCAGAATAACGGATTGCTTTATGAAGGAGATATGGCATGAAAAATGTTACAAATCAGTAGGTAGTAAATATACCTCTGGTAGCAAAAAAAGCGGAAACGCGGTTTGTCATCAAATCAATGTGGTCACCTATAACTTCCTGCGGAAGATCATGCCATAACCTTAGCAACCGAGCAGTTAATTCACCAGTATTACCGGACTTCGCCTTCCAAGAACGTCCGAGATGTGCTGTGAGATCTGGTGACCTGACAGGCTACGGGAGTACGACATATCCTTGAAGACATTTTTGGGAGAGTCGCACAGTATGTGGACGAGTGTTGTCTTGTTGATAAAAGGCACATGAGTGACTTGATAGCATGGGCAGTACAACTGGTGTTAAAATCTCATCGATGTAACTGTGTGCCTTCAAAGTGCGTTGAAGGACGACTAGAAATGATCGTGTGTCCCAACAAATCGCTCCCCCCACTGCCACGCCTTGAGTAATAACATTATGCCTTAGGACAAAAAAATGGCAGATTATACAGGTGGCTTGTTCACCTCCATCCCCTTTTTCACTGGTCAGTAGCATTGAGATTGAAACACAATTCAGCACTGTAGATCACACTCCTCCAGTTATCAACCTCCAATTTGCTTGTAATCAGGAAAAATTCAATCGGCAATGGCTATGATGCTTTGTCAATAGAAGGATTACTAATGCGCATGGGTTCTTTATGCCTGCGTTGACCAGTCGACTCCAAATGGTATTTCTAGATTCAATAGGATGTCTGGAATGTTTTAAATGGCGTCAAACTGATTATAGTGATGTTGTTAGTGAGGATGTGGCCTCTTGTATGATTGCGCGATCATTATGAGCATTTGTGCTTCTGGGACACACATGCCTGCGCGATGGTAGACTATCCCTCCTGGGATCCATTATTGTGAATACAGAGAAACTATAGTATCGCTTCGACCGAAATGGCAGCCGATGCGTTTATTCAACCCTATGGTATGAGAAATCATGTTTTTGTTCATTTCATATGCGCATAGCACGCTGCTTATCCTTGTTTCATTGGCGTCGAAATTTTAACTATCCGCATATCTCTTACCAGTTACATTCCTACCAAGTATTTTGATAGTAGCTCAAATTCTTCTGGTAGCATATATTTTTTGTGACAAAATGTATTTAGTGAACAAGAAGCCCGTATATTTTGCAGATCTCCCATCGAAAAATATCGGTGCCACAGACAGAATTAATACAATATCAGAGATGTTCGAAAGGGGGCATCAGTCATCCTTGTACAGAAAAACTCGTAACCGCCACCAGGAAACTTCCTGTGAGTTTTTCTCTATCATATAAATCAGATTGTGCGACTTTTGGTACCTTCCATTCACTTTCCTACCGCTGATTTTTATTTTTATTTATCTTTTTGCTTCTCTGAAAGTGGAATGCGGCCTTATGTTCCATGATAATTGTTGCGCGATACTGTCACCCCTCTTATTTTTTATAAACAACTTAGACTCAGAAGTTTGTTATATATATATACTCTCTCTCTCTTGATTAATATAAAAAATAAGTTCTTTTTAAACCATTAAATGAATTTAAACATTTACCCTTTAATTTTCGAGATAAAGTTACAACATTCGCTCCCTTGTGGCACCGTCCTTTATACAGGCGCGTTTAGTTATGCGAGACATAGGGGAAATGGAAAGGAATAAATTAGGAAAACCCTTCTCTGAAATAAGTAAATCTTTGTCAACACTTTCAGCATCTTTTTTATTGCAGTTGAAAAAAGGCACATATGTGTACAATTGATCAGTTAACGTACCGGCCGAGCGAGACGTATGTATACACAGTGGCAATTAAGGGATTTAATTACATCAACTAAATTATTATATTAATTAGAGAGATCTTTAACATCCATCAAATCACATTATTTTAAAGTAATGAGTGTAAAAGTATCTTATAAGATGCTGTTTGTACAGGAAAATTGACTATTAGGTTTGAAAAATATATTCTAATAGTTACAACTGAGGTTCAGTTTTCATCGTAATACCTTAATATTCATTAACTCCGTTCTGTGAATTAGAGTGGTTGATTTAATTCTCGCCATTCAATGACTAATATTAGATCGTTCACTGAAATAATATGATTCTCAATTATTTTAGTACTTAATTTCAAGTTTTAAAAATTACTTTTATTTTATGTTATTATAGTGGTAATATGATAAGTGCAGTTTTAATAATGAAGATAAAAGGAAGTAAAAAGCAAGTAAAGGTTAAGGTATCCAACTACGTTCGGAGACCTATTTTTTATTTTTCTAAAATTCACTAAAATTTTACATTTTTAATTTCATTTTTTGCACTATGATAAAAATGCAGTTATAAATAATATACATACATTAAAATTTACAAAAATTTAAAATTTTAAGGAAATTTTAATTATATTTTAAAATTTTTTCAAAGGTTCTCTATTTTTAAAAATAATTTATGTTTTACAAAAAAAATTGCTGCTGCACATTTTTCAAACACAATTCTAGAGGTTGTACTACAAGTTTTAAATTATTTTTTTTTAAATCAAAAGTTATAGCTAATCGAAGCTACAATGTACGAATTTCATTCAAATTTTCGATACTTTTATAAGGAAATTCAACTATAAAATCACTAAAAATTGTTCAATTTCTTAGCTGGTAGTCCAACCTCTAGATAATACTATTAATAACATTTGTGTAAAATTTCATTCAAGTATCTCGATTGGCTCTTTAGATATCACATTTGAAATATCAAGAAATTTACATAAAAACAGTTTTGAGAAAAATGCATTTAAACTTTATAAATGTAATTTCAAAAGAAAATATCACAAGTATATTACTAAAACTCTAATGATGTATATTTAACACCTCCACTCCTTGGTATTTTGTTAAATTTTCACTTTCTTTGGAACCTAAATTTTTTTTCTGGCTGATTTTTAAAAAGGCAAAGAATGTTGTTTCGAGTCACTGCGCGAACGATGGCAAGAAATCTGTCATCACGCAGTGTATAATAATTTGCATTTATGCCAAAAGCTTTCAAACTACCTAACAAACAAATAAAAGCTTTGTTAAAAATAATGACAGCAATATGGGTACCCAAAGAAAATGTTTTCAGCTAAATAAAAGTTTCTTTCGGAATAATTTGCCACAAAAACGCGTTAAATGATTTGTTTGCATTTGTGTCACACCGTGGAGGCAATTTTATAATAACTGCTTATCATCCAACTTTGTGTACACAGGTTTAATAATATTTAAAAGTTTCATGGAAAGGCTTACACCTTTACCAAAAAATATTTTTTCCGGTGGTTATTCTTCATTGATACTCACACCAGCTCTCAGCTCCAGTTGGGCATGGTGCATACATAAGTATCTCTCTGCAGGAGCCACCGAGAAAAAATGCCGCACATAGCAGAGCTTTTATGTGATTGGTGTTACTGCCATAATAGTTATGAATTTTATTAATCATAACATTTTTAAGTTTTTCTTTCCAACCGAGGTTTTTCTGGCTTTTTCTAAGTTTTCTTTGCCGAATACTCACTCTTTCTTAGAAGTATCTTAGGCATTCATTTTATGACACTGTTGACACTAAATAGATCTGTAACTAAAAGGTATCCTTGGAATCACTATCACACACACCATAGAAACCAACATTGTATTTTTAAGATCTCGTAGTATAAAAACATACAAAGATTTTGTACGCACCGACAGATTGCATGATTGAATTAAATACCAGATGAATGCAGGAACACGCATGTTCGACTAGACATTTAGAATTCTACAAAACTTAGACATCATTTCCTAATCTGAAAGTTTCCCAGTGGCGATGGATAAAGTTGCTATAGAAACTTTTACGGAAGAATGTCCACGTATCTGTCGTCAACGGATATTCCACATTCTCCAATTGACGTGTTGGAACATTTTGTAAAGCTTTTTATTACCAACGCAGCAGCATTCACGACATCTTTAGCCGTTGATGTAGCAGCAGCCAAGATATTTCTTTCACAAAGTCTATATGCTCTTTTTGCCATACAGGGCATATTCAGCTTAGCGCGTAACTTTTTCGCAGACAAATGTCATCTTCCAATAACTCACATTCCACAAATAAGTTGCAAATTAATTGAAGTTTGGTTATTAAGCTTTTTAGTAGCTGAAAATTCGACAATAAATGTACATTTGGAGCATTTTAAAGTCACATTAGAAGGCAGTCTAAACAAAAATTCTTCATGCAGGTACAGATTCTTCTCAAAACAATTGAAGAAACACAAATTAAAAAAAACATACTTCCCAAAATATTTAAATAAAATATTCCATAACCTCTTAATGTTCCATTAAAACATTCTTTGCACTGTGAAAAATTCTTCAGTCAATCCAGTTTTTGTTCATAACAAGTTTGAATATTTGCTACTTCCAATGTTTTTGTTACCAGTCCACTGTTAGCACTGTTGCATATTCAAGAAGTTAATTTTATAGTTTTATGAACCATTATAAGTTGATTTTTGAAAAGCGGAATGTCTAGAAACAATCAACGATCAAAAATTGCACAGTTAAATCGAAAAAGTTTAAGTTTTTAGAAGAAATTTAGGATCAAAATTCGTAAGACGCAAATCAAAACAAAACATGTGAGGTCAGAAGAAACAGATGTTGCCAATCGCATAAGTCGAATTAAAAGATCAAAATTGTTGCTAATCAATTAAATAGTTAACAAAATTGTCAGAAATAGTTTTTAAAATTATAATGGGTTGAAACTGCAAAAATTATCTTTAAAAAGCATGTTAAACAGACAACTTCCGGTTTCGATTTCACCACTTCCGGTTTCGAATAA
The DNA here is from genome assembly GCA_019973975.1 of Trichonephila clavata. Classification (NCBI taxonomy): domain Eukaryota; kingdom Metazoa; phylum Arthropoda; class Arachnida; order Araneae; family Nephilidae; genus Trichonephila; species Trichonephila clavata. Next base: position 16,029 of record BMAO01001897.1, read on the forward strand.
CAGCTGTAAAAATATTTTAAACGCCTGTAACTTTTTTTTCTAATTATCGCACAGACAAAACAAAGACAGATTTAGAAAGCTAATTGCTTGAACTTTAAAATGGTAAAATAAAAAGAAAATGTGATTTTGACCGAAAATGGCATATTTAACGTAGTCGGATACCTTAAAAACCTATGCAATAAATGCTGCATTAGACTTCATTTAAAAAAAGCATAAATAAGCTTTAGTTCTTGTTTCCCACATGTACAATTTATTCTAAATACATTATTATGAACAAAATAACGCAGATGCATAAAATATTTAAAATGGTAGTATGTGATGTGTTGTCGATTTTCTGTTTTTTTACTAGAAACATAATTTTAAAATTTTCAGATTTTAGAAGAATATATATGTTTGAGGAAAAGAAACATAAATAGCTGAAAAATTTAAATTGATGGAAGAATATATGTTTTGAAGGAAAATAGTATATGAAATACAATGGTTGGTGTATAAACCAGCAGTTTTTTTGCTGATACATTATATATCATGTATTATCACACAAAAAGAATTTTTAAAAGAGAAAGAAGAACTTTGCATAAAATTGCTTCTTTTCTTAGCAGAATATTTCATTTTCTTTCTTTTAAGAATACGTAATATATTCCATCTGAAGATGCTAAAAAATAGCACTCCACTTTATTATAGAAAACAAAGATATATCACATATATCGTTTTGGATAAAAAATACAGATCACAAAATCTGATGTACTATCCTGCTACATGTAAAATGTAATGGAAAAGGTAAATAATGTTAGAGTATAAAAGCTATCTTGTAAAAAGGAAAAAAACAAAACAAATGCAGGGCATTGGTTTAAAATATATATTTATTTGTATCTATGGAATATTAAACATACAGGGTACTAAAACTAAAAATTACAATATTTCTTGGAAATATAGTATAGTTAAGAATGCAATATCGTATATTGTAATATTTGGCAAACATTAAAATTTAGTATGAATAACGATATACATACGTTAGTCGTTGCATTGTTAAAGGTTTTCAAGCTATTTTCTTATTTAAAATTTTGATTCAAAGAAACATTTCTTCAATCTGAATTCATTGCGTAATGATCAGTTTTTCTTTGAGATTTTTAAGCGAACTGCTTTTAAACAGCAAAATACTATTTTGTACACTAACGTATTTAATACTCCAAATTTAAAACAACTGTTATTTATAAATGAATAAATTAATTTTTTCCAATATAGAAAACTGTTTTTAATCTTTTGTAATTATCAAGAAAATTCAACCGTTTAAGTATCAGGTTTCTAAGCAAAAATAAATATTTGTTCCCATTTATTCATGACATATACATACATATATATACAAATAAATAAAATTGAAGTGTCTGTTTGTAATTTGAAATTAGCAGCTTTTTACTAAATGCATCTAAATGTATATACGGTACTTATATCAAAAAATCAATTTTTAAAGTTTTTGTCTGTCTGTCGATCTGTCTGTTTGTTCTGACTAATCTCGGAAACGGCTGGTCCGATTTTAAAAATTATTTCACCAATGGAAAGGTACCGCATCAGTGAGCAACATAAAGTATATTTTATCTCCATATTCCTACGGTAACGGGAACTATACGGGTAAAACCGTGGGACGTTGCTTACTCCCCGCCAAGTTGTCGCAAAATTATGCATTTGGTCAAAAATGGAAATATTAATAACAATTTTCTCACATTTGTAACAAATAACTGAAACATAGTGTAATTTAGCATCTTTACAAAAAGCAATTTTTTAAATGTTTTTTTTATTAAACGTCAAACGTTTATTACGTTACGTTTGTTAAATGTCAAACTCAAACTTTGAGAAATATCGCCAAATTGGCTAAGAAGTTCTCTAATCCGACAATCCCAGATATTTTAATGCAAATTTTCTCCCACTTTTTAAGGAGGGAAACGAAATAAAGTTTTTGTGAACCGCGCACGCGTGATATTGAAAATTCTATGGTAATATTAATTAACAGTTTCACATAAAAAGTTTTGATTTATCGAATATTTATTACTTTGAATTTTTTTAACCTAATTATACAATATTCATATTTTGCACACAATTTTTCATTTATACTGAACCTAGATATTTTACATGGAGGTATTACTTTGAAGATATACTAGATATTACTATGGAGGAAGCCATACAATGTCACTCGCCGAATAAAATTAGGGAGCTTTACGCAATACTTATTTCATCTTAGGTCTTTCTAATCCTCAAAACTTTTGGAATAAATACAAAGACTACATGGCGGAAGATATTTTATGACGATTGCAGCAAGTGCAAGCAAATATGCCTTTCAATAAACACATCTACAACGAAATGCAATGGAGGTTTTCAGAATGTTTGGAAAGAGGCTACATGATTTTGGAATGATTAGTCCTAGACGTGTCGACGAAAATAGCTTCAATAATGAAATTTCTTGAGAAAGTTAACTACGATTTTATAGCATTGCAACATCAAATAACAGAATTTATCCCTCAATTAACTCCAGAACAAAGTCACGTTTTTCAACAAGTGTTACGCAAAATAGAATCCGGCAGTGGTACACTCTTTTTCCTCGACACCCCTCGAGAAACCGGAAAAAAGTTTTTGCTAAACTTATTATTAATGACCATCAGAAAAACCCAGAAGATAGCAGTTGCTATGGATTCTTCTGGTATAGCCGCGACTTTACTGACCAGCGGTAGTACTGTTCATTCCGTTTTAAAATTATCGCTTAATCTTACATTTGAAGATTCACTCATCTGAAATTTCAGAAAAAATAGCTCTCAAGGCAGGATGCTTATACAATGTAAACTTTTAGTGTGGGATGAAAGTACGATGTCTCACAAGAAAGCTATAGAAGCGTTAAATCGGACTCTTCAGGATATACGAGATAGTACAGATATTTTTGGAGGGATTGTGCTTTATTATATATTGGCTGGTGAATTTTGAAAAAACTCTCCCTGTAATCCAGACGGGGTACACAGGCAGATGAAATCAGTTTGTATTAAATCATCAAGCTTATGGACAAAAGTTGAAAAATTCAGTCTGAAAACGAATATGAGAGTGCATATCCATAATGACGTAGATTCAGAACATTATGCAGAGACGCAATGGAAGATCGGTTATGGATATTTGGAAGCAAATTCTGGAGGTTATATTTTACTTCCAGAGAATTTTGTAATGTAGAAGAAAATGATGTAAATCTTATTGGTAAAATTTACCCGGGCTTGCAACAAAATTTAAATTGGGATCAGTGGTTGCACGCAAGATCAATATTGGCACCTAACAATGTCCATAAAATCAACATTGAAAATTTAATTGACGTGCGGGGAGGGGAGAAATCAAGAAATATTTATCAATGAATACAATCATGTATAAAGAACGATATACTTCATATCCCACGGAGTTCTTAAATTCACTTGAACTTTCGGGTGTACCCTCACATAAACTTCATTTCAAACTAAATGTACCAGTTATACTTATGCAAAATCTCAATGTTCCTTCACAATGTAAAAGAAAGAGGCTTTGGATCACAAAACTGATGCAGAATATACTTGGTGTCAACATTTTAACATATGCCATGAAAAGGGATAGTGTTATCATACCTCGAATTGCAAGTATCCCCACAGACCTACCGTTTCAACTCAAACGAATTATATTTCCAGTTTTACTGTTGCTATTAACAAAGCTAGCATTTCAGGTAACAGGGGTGCATATGGAAAAGCAATGTTTTTCCCATGGTCAACTATATGTAGCCTGATCGGAGTGACCAATGCCCAAATCGTCACATATTTGCAACTGACAGAAGAACATGTAATGTGGTATACAGAAGCATCTTAGAATAATATTCTGTTTTGAGCTCTTTTAAAGAGGAATTATATATTAAACGTAGATACTTTCGATTTTAAAAAATATTAATAGTTTAAGTTATTGAATTTTTGTTGATTATTATTATAAAAAATTACGTTTTCAGTTTTGTTAAACTAAGCTCAATTTTAGAATTTTTAAATTTTATTGATTTTAGTCAAGCAATAAAAAATTACCATATTATTTACTTTCTAATGATAATGATTACGACTTTGACAGTTATTTAAAGGCATCAACGCGAGTGGAGCCACGAGTAAAAGCTAGTAAATTAATAAATTAAATTTTTTCCAATAGGAAACTGTTTTTGATTATTTGTAATTATCTAGAAAATTCAACCGTTTAAGTATCAGGTTTCTAAATAAAAAATAAACATTTTTTCCCATTTATCCATGATATATACATGTCTCTCTCTCTCTCTTTCTCTCTCTCTCTATATATATACAGTAGAAGTCCGATAATCCGGCACGTTCGGGACCGGCTCGCGGCCGGACTACCGAAAATTCCGGTCTATCGGACGGTAATTATAACAACAATTAGGTTAATAATTAAACTACAAATAGAGTATGCAAATACATACAACAAAGTTTATTTTACATTTCATATAATGCATGTACACGTACTGTAAAACATATTTCACTTAGATTTAAAAAAGTCACGAATGTCTTTTTGTTTTCTTGACTTTTGGCGTTTAGTATAAATTTATTTTTAATGATATGGAAATCAATAATTTCTGAAGCACTGTAGCTGGTACTAGCCTCAGCAAAAGAGAAAAACTTATTTAGTGATTCTGCAGCTTCTGCCAGCTGATTTTTGCCTTTTCTTCCGTTTCGGCATCTGAGTCACTTTCTTCAAGATTTTGAGTAGGCTGAGGGTTTACTACAATGTTGATAATATCCTCATCGGTTAGTTCTTGTTCAACAGGCTCATTCTCGTCGATTAGAAGCCACTCCTCTACCTCATCTTCAGGCAGGTTTTTCAAAGGATTGTCAGCACTGCTAATGACATCCAAAATTTTGTCAGAGCGTCTTGATGGTTTTCTTCCTCATCAGTCTGTAGAGTTAGGTCTACATCAGTCTGTTTTTTAATGTCACAAATAGTTGATGAGCCAATATTAAACTCATTCATTGAAACGTTTTTATTCTAGCCTTTTTCTAGCCGTTTGATGATTTCTAGTTTCTGATTGAGAGTCAGTGTTACGTGTTTTCGTTTCTCTCCTTTTGAACTCGAAGGCTTAGGTTTTGAAAACATGGTCACTGTACAGTTAGAACGAAAATCACCTTTTTATAAACAGTTTCAAAAGTTACGTTTACTGCGATCTGAAAGGACACAAAACAACAACGCACAAAAAAATGGCGAAGACGCTTCGTTATTGATTAACGGAGCTGCACTGCACCTGAATTTGTTGTGACAGCTGAGACTAGCCGGCCGCTAATTGTTTCCGAACAATACCGAGCGCTTCCGGATGATCCCAAACTACCCCGAATAGCTCTCGAGCGTTTTTATTTACTTTAAAGACACACTTTTGGAGAAAACCAAAATTTTTACAATTTTCCGGGGCGATGTCGGACTATCGGCATATATATATATATATATATATATATATATATATATAATGTTCAACAATAGATTGTCCTATGATTGCGTTATAATAATAGTAGTGAAGAGGATACTTATTTTTACATTTTTTCTGAATTCTGTGCATATATAGGCTGAATATTTAAAAAATAATCTCAGTAATGACCCTGAAGCTATAAGGTCTGTTAAGGAATCGTGTGAAAATAATAGCTCTAATATGGGAAGAGATAAAATTTCACAATATGGTGAAAAGTGAAATCACAAAATTCTCGAAAATACGGAGCAAAAATATTAAAAAAATGAACAAAAGGTACAATACGTTTAAAAGGAGTTGCCCTCAAAATCAACTTTCTTTTATTCATGTAAATATCAATGATCTAAAGATTAATTAAACCAATAAAAAAAGCCGAGAAATTGAAGTTAAATATTCCAAAAATGTGATTAAACACAAACATGCAAAAATGAGTTACGGACTATTATGGAATCATTTTTAATAGATAGATAGAGTCAAAGTTCATCATACAAGTATTGAGCAGCTTTAAGTGGCTGACGGGACTGAAATTAAGATAATACAAAAAATTAATGTGGCATATGTGATTTGTACTAAGTTGTATTCATTTTGATGATATGGACACCAGAGCAATAATTGCGGAACCTGATTCATTTACTGACGTCCGTATGATCTCTGTTAGTAAGTGTTTATAGACGTTGTACTTTAAAGCAACCTAGGGACAATTGGCAAATCACCTCGTTATTTGGAATTGCGTTCAAGTGACGAATATGATACTAGAACTCTCTCTCTGGGACCTTATTCTTCAAACTTCCACGCCATGAACAAAATGAGGAATTTGAGCGCATCTTCCCCAATAAACGGTAGATTTTCAGTGGCGTATGGACTCAAACTCGTGACTCGAAAACACCGGCTACATTTCGTGACCATAATCTCTCTTCTGCCATGGCCACTCGTCTAGGAATCATTTGTAGAAAAGTGTTTAAGGTGATATGGTAACCTAAAAATCATCAAACTGTCGAAAATTTCTTATTGGCTTATTTGATCCCTCGAATCTTTATAAATTTGTCTGAGAAATTTCAAAGCTTTACCTGCATTTTTTTATCAAGTTATGGAGCAATATTTGATGCTGGACAGCGACTACCATGCCTACGTTTCAAATTATCTGCCAGAAAAGAGCCTGATAAAAATGAATTAATTATATAGATATATATATATTTTTCTACCGCGCGTAAATGAGAATGGCATTATATATGCAGTAACACATCATTTCAAGAAAGAATTGTGGAATTCATGCAAAATTTTTTGTTTGTTAATTGTTTATTGAAGAGCAAATGTATTTGGTCAAGATTTAAAAGTTGCGCGTGCTTTTTTATGATATTATTATGAATGAAGTTAAAACTTCAAAAAAAGGATTCTCCCAAAGCACAAATACTAAATATCATTTTGATAACTCAGATAATTAAAAATCTAATTCGCAAGAATAGAAAAACTCTACCATTTTTACATATTCGTTTTTGGTGATACATATATATCCCTCCCATGTGTGTGAAATTAAACACTTTTATTATTAAAATATTTTAAAATACTCATTTAAACAAATGCACATATGCAGTTCTTAAATTTTGATATATTTTACCTATAAATTGCTATTTGATTTTGATTTCATTCGTGTACAATATTTAACATGCAAAGGGTTTTAAAATCATGGAAACAAAAAATAAAGGCATAAACTTCTTTTGTACGTGTTGTGCATTAGCTCTGAGTGTGGAATTTGCTCTGAATTGTGTGTATTTATTTTTTTTTATTATTAAGATAAATTTTTATGAAATATTGATTTTTTATTCGTTTTCTTCCATAAATTCATTATGCCAGTACACTGTTTAATTCTATATTTTTGCAATTTCTTAAAGTAAGCAGTTTTATAAATAAGCTAATTAACATTTCATATAAGTTTCAGACTATTCGATGGATATTATATTACTCTATTCATGGAATTAAAACTTCAAACTCATATTTCTCCATGTCGAAATTTTGTACATATACTATTGTTAAAAACCCTAAGCCTTTTTGATAATTTAAGTATGGTTTTGAAATTTTTTATGCATGTTCTGAAATGTATGTTTGTAAAACTGTGCATGGAATTAGCTCTAACATGTTTAGTACTTTTTCTAAAAAATTTCAAAATCAAAATGAATGTTTTTTTTTAGAATTTTTGGAAGTTTAACTATAAAAAAAAATTAATAAACAATTAAAGAGCAGCAGCAGAAAAAATTCCAAGCACAGTTTTATGTAGTATACAATAAGGTACTTGGAAAAAACTTTTTGAAAGAAAAGAGATATATTTTTAAAAAAAAGCCTTAGAAATTTAAAAAATGTTTTAAAAAGTCCAAAAATTTAAATTTTACAAACATTTTACAGCAAATTAAAAAAATTTTGTTTGGAATTATTATTAAATATTAACCTTTATAAAATACAATTAAAACCAAATATCAAATATTAAAAATAAAGAAAATTCTGAAGAAGGTACCATATCGCCTTAAGACCTTATAATACTATCGAATTCTTTAGATTTCTGAACAATTTTACATGCTTTCAGAAAACGTTACTTATGAAATGCACACAATCTAAACAAACCCTTAAGTAAGGTATGAACATAGTCATATTGTTTGATGTTAAAACATTTTAATATAGCGATATGTATGTTAGCAAAAAGCCTTTTGAACCTTGTGATGCGCAGATAACAGGTCTTTAAACATAATCGAACGTTCAATAACCCTTATTGAAAACTACGGCGAAAACCTTGCTAATGACACTCGGCAGAAATCTTCCCATTATTTGATTATTTCCTAGAGTAAAACAATGTCTTCCACATTACAAAATAACTAAAAAATATTATTGAGGAATATTTACTGAAAAAATTGTTATATGCTCTCGTGTATATGGGTCTTTAAAAACAGCTTTTGTAACATATATATATATTAAAGAAAAGCGGGGTATTAATACCAGCATTTGTACAACAATGAAATTGATATAAAAACTGAAATCCTGGAAGTATTTTAATATTACCGAAGGAAATGTTGATTTCTGTGATAAAATGATTGAGCCATGTTCTTTTTATCTTCAATACAAATGATGACTTGTAATATTATATACAATGATGTATATTACTAGAATAAACTGAAATATTTGGTATGAATAATATGAAAAAAGAACCGTTCGAATGACTACATTCTTAAGAATATCATGAAAATTTCCTTACGGAAAAGCAGCTTATATATATTCAAAACTCACATTTCGTTTTTACTAAAAAATATATTAGCTTTTCTAAATATACCAAAAGTTTGGAAGAAGTAATATCAAATATAGATACTCCAATGCGAAAAATAGATTCGTATTACATGTGCAGCAGGAAAAAGGAAGATTACCTCTACTGCAATGAAATGTAAATAATACACAAATTTTATCTTCAAATAACATTCAGTAGAGGAAATCTCACACCTGTCAAGTAAATATCTTGACAAAGTGGAATAATACTCACAAACATTCAGTTGAAATTCAGAAATTCTAAACATTTATTCAATCCTTGCTTAGTTATTCATTTCCTATTATGCAGTAGTAACACTATAATTTTCTGGCGCCTTCAATTTCTCTTTAAATGAAGTATAACAAAATAAATGTAATAATAACTAAGAAGCGTATTATTTTTCACAAAGTATTTCAAGATAAAGTAGTTTTTTTAACGCAATACTGCGTTCAGCAAGAAATAAATGAATGCTGTTACACGAGTACTTTGCACGTTTTATAATGCGCTTCTAATCTAGTAATATAAATTTATGAAAGTGTAATCGATTCAAATTTCTTAATTGCGTTTGTTTTTAATAACTGGTTTCAAAAATCGATTAGAATATATTTATTTCTCAATATAACGTAAATCTGATTATACTGAAATTCTTTTTTAGATTCTTGATTACGTTCAAATTAGTATAATACATTAATTAATAGATAAAAAAATGCTGAATATTTTATGAATTATTTTAATCCAATACGAATTATAAGATGAAATTATTACTGTTATGATATATTTTTGAGAAATAAATTCTTAAGGCGTAATATGCCCTGGATAAGTGGTCGAGTACAATTTATCGATGATGAAACAACAAACCCTATAAATATAAAAGTCAGATATAAATATAAATATATATATATATATATATATATATATTAAGATGTTTAAGAATTATAATAACTAAATGTTTACTACTAAAAATATCATTTTTTTCTACAAATTGAATATTTGCTTTAAGTTATGATGTACTGGTTTATCTGATTGGAATTATAATTTATGTCTAAAAATAATGATTAGATTTGACCGAAATTTCAGTTGTTCGATATTCAGAAAAAAATTTAATGTTTCATAAGGAAAGATTAAAAAACTATTTACATAAATTATTGCCTTAAATTTACTAACGCATTTAGTTCTCCTAGAATTACTAACACTGATATGCCTTCTTTGATGTGAAATGTGAAAGGTGTCCACCTTTTAATAACTGTGTATATTATCAGTTTCCTTGTGGTTTATTTTAACACAACGAGTTGCATTGTTAAACTTTTCTCTCTATAAGAAAATGTGAAACGGATTCTAATTTTAAACGGCTTTTCATATACTCGTTTATGACCCGGGTTTCATGGAATTCTTTACTTTAATTGGACAAATTACTGCTTTTAAATCTTCAGTAACGAGTGTAGGCCCATGGTCATCACTAAGACGGGATTTGGCTCTAATATTTCAGTCTTTACTGGAATTGACCAGAAATGTGCAATGAAATATAATTGCCTACTTAAGTTAAAGGTGAAAGTAAGTTTCAAAGTGCCATTAAATTTCTATATTTTAAGGAAAAGGAATTTACAAGGGAAAAAATAACAGGATTATTTGAGAATCAAGTAGCTATAAGTGTGTAATGGGTTCTACCTACGATTTCCACTAATCCTCTAGTGAAACCTTTTAACTGTTATTTGATTATGAAATCGAAATCTCTGGAGGAACCGTGGCTTATGGAAATGTGAGTTGCTTTTCAAAGTCAAGCGAAAAGCGAAAGGTAGTTGATTGTAGTCAGGCTGATACTGAAGTTAGAGTAATAGAACTATAATAATTAAAGCGATCGGGCGTGGGGGGAGGGGAGTTAAAGTAATAAAATTCCTGAACTATTTTGTCAAACTCCAATTCTATTTTGTACTTCAAAAGATTTCGTCAAGTCAGGGCGAGTAATAATACGATTTCAGCAAAGAAAAGTACTTCGAGAATTATTATTAATATTTAGGTTAGTAATTAAGTTGACCACTCACTTCGTTTAAACAGTATTTTGATAGTAAACCGATGCTTAAAATAAATGTGTTGATTTTATTAATGTCTTAATTTTGTGCATCCAAATCCACAAGCGCCATTAATTTATTATTAAAATAATATGAAATAAAAATAAAATGTTGAAAAAGTAGATTTGCATCTGAATATCTCTCATATAACATGCGTGGAGAACAAAAGTGTAAAATCCATTTACGAGTCATTCAATATTATGTAAAGTGTAATAAAAGTAAAAGGTAAATTTCGTCAATATTTACTTTGTAAATTTTTTAAAAATTTATTTTATCATTTTTAATAAACTTAATTTTCTTCAAAAATAATTTAATATTTAAAATTAAACAGTGAAATGAAAAGGCAAAAATTTTAGGAGAATTAAGGATTAATTTTACATTTTTTGTGCAGCTGAGAATTCAAAAATTTCTTGTTTCTTCTATTTTCACGGGAAATCAGAAGAAAAAGGTACATTTTAAATGGAAATATTTCAAATCTTTTGATAAAATAATTTAATAAATTATTAAAACTAACGCAAAAAACCTTTGTTCTTATAATTTTTTATCTTCTCCTCGAATGCTATCTTGACTTAATTTCATGCTGCTGCTTTTTTTTTTTTTACTCAAAATTTATTTAGTTTTTCATTTGCTTGCCTTAAGTAATGTGAATCATTTTCTTTCCTGTAAGAAAGAACATATCTCTAATCATATTTGAAGGTCCAAATTCATAAATATAACTGTAAAATATTTTCAAGTTATATACATCACAAAATATTTATATATTTAAGATATTTACATATATTCTACAAGAATTTTTTTCACAGGACAATCACAATATAAATCATATTTTTTTAAAATACTTTATTGGGCTTTCGATAGCAATTCTTTGAAAGAATGATTTATTACCTTTTCAGAAAAAAATTGAAAATTCTTTCATAAATCAGCGTCGTCTTAGAACACTAATTTTCTTTGACATTTTCATTTATTTTTCATGTCTGGAAGTCTTCAAATGTGTTTTTAAAACCTTTTTCTAAGCTAATTTTTACACCTTACACAAAAATAATGAATAAATCATTTAAAACTTTACAAATTGTAAATTTAAAATTCTTTGACGGTGTAAAAAAAATATATTCTGACAAGAAATCATTTTGAATTTTTATTTGTCCTCTCCTGATTATATGAGTTGTTCTTTTTTGTACTTATAAGTACAAAAAGAATAGGGGAATATTTCCTTTTTCGTAATCTTTGAATTTTTATAAAGTAATATTTGATTAATAAACTTTTTTAAAAACTTTTGATAAAGCAATCTTTGACGTTTACTAAAAATGGTATTCCTTTATCAATCGTACTTTTCAAACTAGATATTTTGGAGTGATGAAATTCCAATAAATTCAGAGGAAGAGGGATATGAATAAAATAACCATATATATATTGAGAGAGAGAATAGTTTCTTATATAATTTATAATTGCTATGTAATTATATAGAATAATTATAGAGAAAATTTCTGTTTCTTATCAGTTTATGTTCAATTAGTATGTGTCTAGCTATCCATCTTAAAATATATATATAGGGTGGGGGATTACAATTTATAATTACTTATTCAAAGTAAAATTTCAATGTTTGTGATGGGTATTCAATGTATGGTAAAGAAAAATATGTTGAAAAATACTGTTTTCTTAATTTTTAAAATCATGGGTAAACATCTGGATTCCTTTTTTTAATTATTGCGAAATAAGTAAAAACAAGTAAAGGTCCTTAGTTAAAAAGATTCAGAGAACAATTTTTCAATTATCAATTTAAACTATGGGAACAAAAATCAGTATGATTATTTAATTATTTAAAATGTATAGAATAAAATCTCTGATTTAAAGTAACACTAATTTTACATAGAGAGTAGTAGCTTTCCTCAAACTATATTTTAAATCGTTTTCATTTTAAATGAAATTTTACTATAATCCAGAGATCAAAGTTTTTTGAAAGAAAAAATTAATTTCAGAATCAAGTGTAAATCCTATTTTCATAACATGAACCACAGTAAATAAATGTTTATTTTAGAAGCTGTTTAGCTTATTTTCTATATAAATAATGATGGATTTATTTATTTATTGTTTGCATTATTTTTTCTTGGTTGCATGATGAAAGCTTCTTACAACATCTAAATACATTAAAAATATTTTCGCAAATTAAAATACATCTTGTTTTGTACTTCATTTTACTAAATACTATTACATTAGCTGCTGTTAAATAATTTCAATGTAATATTGCAGTGTTTCTCGAATTTTAAATAAACTAGAATGAGCTACATTTCTATGATTTATATAACATTTAAGTTAATTTATTATAGTCATTGTATGTGTGTGTTTTTTTTTGACTGATATACTCCTAAATTTTATCTTAACTGATTGACGTTTCAATTACATCAAATTTGAACACAAAATTGTATATAATTGTCTGTTGTATTGGATTGTCTATTGAATGAGCTCTAATAAGCATTGAAAATGCAACGCGAAGTAGGAATCACCGGAAGGTTAAAACATTTAGCTAAAAAAGAGATATTAATGAGCAATAAGTGATGTTTAAATTGAAATGATATTCGTAAAACAAACAAAGAACAACATCAGCTACGTAGGCTGTAAGATTAACATGGATGGTGGAACACGTCCCTACGAAAACAGCGAGAATGTGGAGGACGTCTTGAGGTAAATTTCTGTCAATTTATTTCGGTAACCATTCAAGTTCTAAGCGTATTCGATAGGCAAACGTGAAAATGGCTGTTTGAAATGCAGTTTGGTTGAGGCAGGTAGTGTTCGATCGAAGGTTATTCTGCTGGTAAAAAGCATATTTCGCTTCTTCAAAATGAATTGAAATTTCATCTTTCGGCATATCCTCCACAGGTATCGATCGACTTTTACAATTTAGAATATGAACGAGAATGGATTGGTATCGTATTACATGGCTTTCCAAACGGTGATGCCATGTTTTCGTGTGCTGGGGTCGTTCGGCACACACACACAGATACGGCTGGGTTAAATATGTCAGCACATTGTGTCCACACTCTACATGGTGGAGACAATGTGCTGACCATTGCAATGACTCACCTTAGAGCACGAACTTATGCAATTCCAAAGTATAAGTTGCTATATTACGGCAAAAGTACAAATTAAATCGTCATTACTTTGGGAGTGAATGATAGTCTTCTTAACAGATGTAATGAATGCAGGTCATTAGATAGTAATCTATGGTTAATGCTTTGGGTCAATGTAGAAACACCAAGAGTGCTCCACATATGCTAAAATTTTTGGAATTGTTACTGTAGATGTAGTTTTACCAAACTTATCGGAAGTTTCTTCAAGTCAGATCTTCAGGTAAAGTTTTCTGTGAGGTGTAATACTCAAACCAACTATTAAAGCCTTTTGTGAGATATTAAAATCACTTCAACAGGTGAATTTCTTTAATGAGGTATTCAAGTCCCTTCGATGGATCAAATCTTTGAGGCGTGTTAGTCTACCAGTGAAGCCTTATAAAACTTTTAGGTGGCGTTATCCTTTAAAATGATTCCATCCATCTTGTTAAGAGGTTATTGAGGCATTCGGATTCATGGACACATTCTTTAAGTTGAAAAATCCAAATTTGATTTGTCTTCAGTGAAATAAGATATATAAAAAGAATATATATCAAATTATTGCTTGCTACTTTAAAAAAAAATTGAAGGCCACAATGTTCACTATATCTACAGAAAATGAACATATAGTACGTTTAAAAACTAAATACAAAAATACATATGAATATGTGTGGAGTCTTAAGAAATACTCTGAAGTACGACCTGGTCAAAATGTATAACCTGTGGTAATGTTTTAAATCTCTTAGTACATATATTTTTCAATAGATTGTACATCAGAATTTAAATCTTGATATTAATGACCGCACTGTTGAATATTGTTCAATGTATATTTTAATATTTTGATTTAATGTAAAGCATTATTATGTAGAATATATTTTAATGTTCAGCTTTACAGTGAATTCCTTTGTAATACAAATTTGGAATTCATTCTTCAGTTATAAATTGTGGAATAAATGCTAAAAAAATCAGACTGAAATATTTCTATGACCTGAATTTATGTTCCTATTGATTTTGATTTTCTACCTGAGAGCTAAACAAATGATATGATTATTGTGTCTTCTCATGTGAAAATCAAAAAGATTACTTGAACTAACGACAAAATCGCATGCTGGATATGTTCTGTAAGCATATGCAAAAAGATTGTTTCTTAAGATTTTTTTCATAACATAGCTAAAATAGTAATAATATATCAATATTAATTCTAAGCTTTAAATTATTTCAATCCCACTGAAGAATTTGTCTGATGTCCTTAGCTAAACTTTTGATTTCAGCTTCGCGAAAGTTTGAAGGTTTTCTGAAAAATCACAACTGCCTTTTACAGCCTGTTTATCTTTGTTAAAAGTTTCATTGAATATATGAAAATTGGAGAAATGGTCTACGGAAAGGTTTAATAAGAATTAATAAGATGAAAATAATTGCTTCTCGAAGAGAATTATCGGTACATCAATAAGCAAAGTTGTGGTATTTATCCTATTGTTCCACATTGTATCCCATTGTTCCACATTGGTGCCTAGTGTTCCACATTGTATCATTTTAATTTATTCTAGCTTATCAAATTTAATATCAATTATTTCAGTATATCACACAACTTCGAATTGTACTTGTTCGACTTCTTATTTACATATTTGAATTTCTTCTTCCAGAACTATAGTAACGTTACATAAAGTATAGATGAGAATGTATAAAAATAAATCCCAGTAAAAGCTGATTAATCATGCCAAACAAACAAGATAACAATCAAATATCCATCAAAGTGGCTTAAAAAGCCATCTTTGATTATTTCTCTTAGATTGTTTTAAACTTCAATTCTCAACATGAATAATGAATATAATAAATTAAGTTACATAAAATTGACCCATTGTTACTTACTAATCTTTGTGCTTCTAATATTGATCCACAACAAAGAATGAATGCATTATGAACTACGCTTTCTATTGTTGTAAAACTATATTGTTGAAAACAATTATGCGGTTATATGGAAACAATTATTATTTAGCTAACTATTATTATCATAAGTGCATCTGAATGCCTTCTTTTAATTAACAGAGCCAATTACAAGACTTTACTTCGATTTCAAAGTTTTCAAAAGCATATACTACAAATCTTTATTAAATTTCAAAGTTAAATTTTTGAAAATAATATTATTAGTTCAAAACATAATATAACTCTCAGAAAAGTTACAAAATAGAAAATATAATTTATTTCATGTGCAAGAACTTTTTATTAATACAATTTTTCACGAACCGGTACTTGTACATTGCAAATATTTATTTTTCAGACAACACATTTTAAGCTTCAAAGTTTGTATTTTAGGAATGGCAGCACTGTTTTATGTATCTTTTACTTTTAGATTTGAATTATTACTTGAAGAAATCCAAAATTTTTGGGAAAACTGCAAATTTTCCTCGATACAGATTTTTGACTATGCGCAGAGTCAAACCAAGTAACATGGGTGAAGCCATCCTCAGTACGGAAGACAGAAATAATGGAATGCATTTCAAACAGTAGAACTTAATCTGCAAGCTTTTGTTGCAGGAATCGCTGAACTTTTGGATCTATCTTCGTGTAACTATGTACAATACTTTCAAAAATATATCCTACAAATAAATGAAAGAATGCATACATTTTTGAGTTAGGAAACTGATACATGAAAATAGTACAATGTCATCCAGGAAATGTGTTAATTGTATGTTGCAACATATTTAATGTGCTTAATGATTCATTACTTCTCGAAATGAGGCAACAGAAGAACCCTTACTGTTATTGCAACACATTATTTACAACTTTGATTTCACATAAATTCATGTTAATGTTCACATAATTTATGAGCTAATGTATTCGCCATACCACAAAGCAGGGGTTGATAATTTATTTGTTTACATTTCTGTTATTCTTTTAGTAAGAAAAACTAATGAAAAAAGAGGAGAATAATTTTTTTTTAAAATTCTTGCTTGAACATCAATTGAATTTTTCTAGATTAGAGGTAATTGTTTTTACAAATTGTACAGAACGAAAATAAACTACCTTTCGAAATTACTTCTATCAATTAAGACTTAACTTGAATGTTTACTTTAGTCCTAGAAATGAACATACTTTTGTTTATTTTCTCCCTGATAATTAATGAAATTTTAATGAAATTAAATTTTAATAGAATAAAAAATATTTAAGAATTTTTATCTTCCACAAGTATTTTTTTTTAATTTTCATTCTCAAGAGAACGATTATACTTATGCTTTTTTGGTGACATCCACCCTAAAAAAAAGAAAAAAAACCTATTGTCTTGATTTAACTTAATTCTTTTTTCTAATTATTGAAGAAGTTCGTTTTAAAGATTGAAAAAGTATTGATAATCTCAAAGATAACAATTTCATAAAGGGATATTTAATGTAGACCCAGAATAGGATATTTAAATTATTTTTATCAACATTAAGTTCTGATCAGAATTTTTTCAAACAATTTTTTTTGGCAATTCAGCATCATCACATATCCGTGATAAAAGTAAAATTCTGAAATCTAGAAAACTTTAGTTTTTTTTCAAATTTCAATTTTAGAATTGAGTGTAGATTACTCGAAATAAAAATGCTAAGAAAATTAATTTCTTCATGGCTTCTTCAGGTTCTTTTAAAAATTAACTATAGTAAGATACTAATAGAACACAAGTTTATTAAGATTTTCAGTAAATCCAAGCAAAGTTTTTATAGGTGGAGTGCTTAACCTTTTTAGGCTCTCATCTCCATTCAGGAGATAAGTGAGAATGACCGAGCTAGATGACTCTTGAACAAAATTGAAAATTAAAAAAAGGCAGTTAAAGTTAAATATATGCTAGAAAAATAAATATATAAACACTAAAATTCAGGGAAATGTTTTAAAAATTTTTAAGAATTAATTTATGCAGTGAGATTTAAGAAATTTACATTAGTTTAATCAAGTAAATATCTGATATGAATTTTCCCTGATAAAAACCGAAATTAAACTAAAGGAGCGTAGACGCCAGCCAATGAGTAGACAGAACAGTCCTAGCAAAATTTTTCTTCGCTTTAGAGATAAATGAGACACATTTGAAATATTACTTAACTTTCATTTATAAAGTTCTCATGCTATTTTTTTTTTTTATTTTTTAAGTGTAGAACTCGAAGACTCAATAAATGTTCATTATCATAATTACACTTTGAATGCTACGAGGAAAATATCATATACATTAAAAGAATTTTAATCATACATATAAAAATTTTCTTTTTCAAAACGATTGAAGGCTTTGGGTATGAGCATTTTTATATAGATTAACAATCTGAAGCATGGTGTAATACAAATCCTACAACACAGTTAAGACAGAGATACATCAGCTTTTTTTAATTATCTTTCCATTTTTATTTCTTCTCAACCAACAAACTGCACATCGACTTTCAGATTCCAGTTTCTTACCAAAAATTTTCAAGGATCTAAATCTTTGCCTTCTAAGAAAAATGTTTTCCTTCACCACAAAGAAAATCCCGGATGAGAAGTATTTCAGTACTATGACCAAACTGTATCTCTTAAAAACATTAGTACTAATACTCTCACTGTAATGATTAAAAATACCTGCAAATCAAAGATTGAAAATAGAAAATGTCAGTGCCCATACAGCGTACGCGCAAACCGGTTGCGATAAATTTTCAGTTGTCCAAGCGGTGTACGGGCAAATCGGTTAAGAGGATAAACAGCGAATATCAAGAGACAAGGACGTCAAAAATACATTGAAATTATGTATATCGTTTGAGTAACCAACATACAATCGAATTTTATTTATTTAATTAAAAATAGACATTTTGGGGATCGAAACCTTCCCCCCTACTTTTTATTTAAATTCATAAACTCTGAAAGTTAGGTATATTTCGAGATTATTGCAGAACACTACATTAGGCTGCATTCATTGAAATATCCCCGGAATTCTGCTTTACTCAAAATATTCATAATAATCATAATTGTTTATCATTATTTACCATATCATTCTTTAACCATATATTAATGACATATGTCATTTCAACAATAATATTTTTTTCTTAAATTTTAAAATTAAATTTTTTTCCATTCGACATTGAGACAGAATATATATATGTATATATGTATATATATATATATATATATATATATATAAATACACGGTATAATAAAATTGATAATATACTAAATTATACCACTAACAAAGCTAGAAGATTTAAACCAGATTTAAAGAAACTCAACTTATAAAAATGATGATATATATATATATATATATATATATATCGGGGTATATGGATTATATTTATATCATACTTCATCATTTTTAATGCTAGTTATTTTTGGACAAATGATTTATAATAATGTCACTCCAAGAAGTATCTGCATCTGAAAAGTCTGAAAACTTGCTTTCTTATTTTTCCACTGAAGTTTTGGCTTTTGATGGGTTTGTTGGAAGTAATTTGCTAATTTCCTGCATCTAACAAATCAATATATCGATATTAATAAGGCTCAATCTCTGACCCCACGGAAAACAGAATATTATTAAACCGGAAATATTTTCTTCATATGTGTGTCAATAACCGAACAAGTATGCACTTCTTATATTAACTCTGAAGGGTGGAAATATTATTTTTTATCTTGGCTTCCTTAGTTCATAAGTATTCTTTATATTTATTAGTTTATTGTATTATTTTTTATTCTCGTAACACACAGGAAAATTAATCAGCACTTAATATTGGATTCCTTCGCCACATTCAGAAATGATCAATAATACTACCCATGAGGAAGAAAGGAATGCATATAATTGATTTCTTTGGAGCTAACAACTTTTTGCCAATAATGTCATTGACTCTAATACTTAGAGGATTAATTAAAATAGAGTGTAAGTTTCCCAACTTGTTAGTTGCAACAGCTGATATTTTTGCATACTTGATTGATAAGATTTTGAATCCTAATAACCAGGTATATCTTTTGTTTCATCATCTTTATATATATTTATGTATACAGGGGTATTCATAAAGAAGTAAACACATTAAAAATAATATATAAAAAACTAAAAATATATTTAAAAAAAGAAACGATCCTTACAGTAGTCGCATACCATGTGTAACATCTGACATGTTATCGTGGTAAATTCGCAATAGCAACTTACTTAAATCCCGAAAAAAATTAATCGAGTATGATTGGAAATAATTTTCTATAAAACAATTATATCTTAATTGAAAATTTTATTTAATTAACACAATAAATCATGCAATTTTTTATCAAAAATAATTATTCTTGTTCAATTTGGGGAAGAGCGGTAATGATAACTTATGATAACTGAAATATGACTCATACACTTGTGATTTCAAAGTATTTAAAAACCGTTGAAAAATAGCGTCAATAACAGTACCATTGTTAGTTGTCCAAACATTTCGATTTGTATTCATTTCGAGCTTGAGTTCCTCATTCAAAAAAGCTATAAGTGGCTCGGCTTCTAGCAAACTGAAGTTAACTTTAAATCACCACTCAAATTCATGGAAAGGAGTGATAGCTTTTTTTTAAAAAGAGCTGAACCACCATCGGTATAAGGTAAAAGTAAAAAATGCAAGAAATCTTTAATTTTTTGAAACGCTTCATTCGAAAAAATGTATATGACCACCGAAATCATTGTTTTCAAATAAGCATTTTGCCGCACATATGCCCCCAATATTTTGACTAACAATACCCAGTCCACTTGTTTGACGATAAGTAATATCCATATAAGGAGCCACAAAATCTGAGGGTTCTGTTTGCGATAGATCGCAACACCAGCTGCTCTGTGGCCGGTCGTTTAAATTGTACGCAGCAATCGAAGTCAGGTATCGAAACCCATTCGTCATTATCTAACCACGTCTTTGCCAACATGAGGAATATACAATTTTCTGAAATAACGTCGAAATTGTTTGGTGAGCCCTCAGACTTTGACAATTGAGCGTAAGGATCGCCAGTTTATCCTTGGTGAAGTCTAATAACAAGACTTGCTGGTATGTGCGAAGTGGATTTAGAGTGAAGCGCAAACGAAACCGAGTTTTTGAATTAGAATGTTTTGAAATGCAAATTTAACAATATGAAAAAGGCTGGCGGCTTGATGGCTAGTAGTGTTGGGCCCCACGCGGATATATCTTTACAAGTTCCAGCTAAAGGACTTAGCTTCTTCTCTGATCCTAAAGTGAGAAAACAAAACAAAAACAAAGATTCCACGGCCTAGACCGCAGGGAGTGAGGGGGGCGGAGCCTCTCCCGAATGAAGGAGAAAAAACAGCACTTCACTGCGAGGGTAGCGAAGAGACACCACCAAGCTCGCTAATTGGTCAGATTAAACAGCGCTGGCTTCCCCAACTTCCTGTTACACATTTCCGTCCCTTTTCATAAAATAACTCCCACAAATCTCCAGCAACCGAGAGGAAAGATGTTACACATCAAAAACTATGTATAAAAAACAACTATATATAAAAAAAAAAAATGTAAGATATTATATGTCACCTGTAACAGAATCGTATGGGACTATTTTAAGTTTTGTTAGAGACAGTCACAGATGTTCTGTGTGTGAATCCTTAGTCACACACGACACACACGAACTGTTACATGCATTTCCATCTAAACAAGGTGTGGGCAAACTATTCCCGGCAACGAGCTACTTCTAATTTTTTCAAGGTGTTACGCTCCACCCAGAGGCGTAGGTGTAAAGTGCTAAGAAAAAGGTTTACAATATTTATTATAATTTAATAATGTTGTAGTTGGCGTTTCCATGATGTGCAGATTAATAAAAAACAGTTATAATTTAATAATAAATATATATATATATTTACTTACACAACTATAATGAAAAAACTTACAACTTTAAGACAGCATTTAAAACAAACCGCTCGGCACCAACATAATAAGAATAGCCACAAATATACTAATATCAAATGTTATCAAATAATTTAAAATACATTAAAAATAAAACATGTTCATCTAAAGTTAGTTCTTGTAGTTACCCCCAGTTAATAGAAGACTTAGTCTGCATACTGTCAGCCAATCTTGAATATTTCGATATATAATTACTAACTACTTATCTTCAGGTGGTCCCTCTAAAATGTCTTAGCGGTCCACCGGTCGATCACGATCGACTTAATGACCAACTTAATGAATGAAGTAGATACCTTAAACTCGTGTTAAGGTATCTAGTTCATTCATAGTGGCTATGATACGCTAATTAAGCTTCATTTAAGATTTTTAATTTTGTACAAACAGTTTATTATTGTAAATATTTTTATATCTAGCTACAAAGCCTATATCCAACAAATTTAAGGTAAAAACTTACCTTTCTTTCCCCAGCTAGCTTCGAAGTCGTTCGGGTCAGAGCAAACCTATTCCTTGAGTCCAAATAATTTAAGCATACTCTTAATCAATGATGATTCTCTGTATTACTAAACGAAATTTAATAGCCATTTAATTACATGTTCCGGTTAAATAGAAAAAAATCTTAGAGAATAATTTAATTACAACACTAAATATTACGAGCGGTTGCTCTTAACATTCGATTTACATTCTCTGTGATAAAAAGTAAACATAGAGTTACAGTCGCAGCTTACAGTTGCGTTAGCTGTTTTTGCTGAAAGTGGAAGTAGAAGTTCCAACACAGTCCGTATACTTAAATTTTCCATGCATTGTTTGGTAGATTTCTTAGTTGGAGGCTATTCTCCGAATCGTGATCGAAAATGCTGTTCCACAGCAGTTGAGGATTCCATTCAATAACATAAGAAGCCTTTTCCACTGCAAACACCGCCGTCCCAACTGACTAGTCACGTGACACGCCTTCTATTGCTTACGTCACTTCCATCAGGGCCTAAACATAAACTTAGAGACTACATCTTTCTTTTGGTTCGCTGATATAGTTCCACTCCTTAACTGTTACTGTTTTCCAGCTTCCTAGAAAAGTGTATTCTACTTCATGAATCTTCCTATATAAAGGAGAAGAGGGACTCAATCAGTCATCACGAGATCTCCGGGTCTATTAGACCAAATTACTTGAAATTAAGAGGGCATGTTTTTTGTTGAGAAAAAATCCACTAAGAATGGGTTTCACAAAAATCCAAGGGAATTTTGTGGGGGCGTTATTGACTAAAAAACTCTGTTTTTCAAATATTACACCAACAAACGAAATTTTACCGGTGTTTCTTTTATTAAATATATATTCTCTAAGAACGAGACCTGCAAAAATCGAACCCAACGGGGGGTTACTAAAACATTATACATAGAAAAAAATTCCAGTATTTTATTAATTTATTAGATTTACTATATCCTTAAATTTTTCAGACATATGTGTCTTATTTGATCTTAAAACAGATCATTTAAGAGTGGATATTGCGTAGTTTGACTCCAGAGGGTGCTTAGAGTAGGTTATGAAAGTATTATAAGTAAAACAAAGGTCCCTGTTTTTGTAATTGTGAGACCTGTCGACTTGAAATTCATTACCCATACTTCTTTTGGTGAGAATAAATCCGCTAAATTTAGTTTTCAGAAAATCTTTACCGAAAAGCACAAGGCTATTAATTATAAATATACTTTTCTTAGACTTTAAATATACTTTCAAGCCTTGTTCTTTTTTAATCAAGAAGCGAGCGCTATATAAGAATAGTTTTGAATGGAATGGAATGCTTAATGCTAGGACTTAGATATTAATAACTTAAAACGAATGGAAAGTCATGTAATGCTGTGAAATATATTCAGCCAAGCGGGCATTTAAAAATTAGATAGATAGATATCTTGCACTATAAGTTTCTACAAAACTGTTTTTATTAAACTTATATATAAGTTAACCATTTTTTCTTTCTATGTTTTCATGAAATAGAAAGCAATTCATTGCCAATATATAAGAATGGATTTGATATTTCATAAGACCGAGGAATCTAACTGACCAAAGTTGTGAACTCGTAGCCAGCATTGTTTCTATTGGTTCGAGGATTCGGGTCTTGGAGCGAATTAAGACTCACAATATAGAGAGGCATAATATAGAGAGGCACATACGTTAAATCCTTAAAAGTTTGAAGTCATCATCTGGAATTCTGGAATGTAGAGTGCCAGCTCAGGTGTCGTCCACGTCACATAGTCATGACCTAAGATAACCAGATTCTACTCCAATAGCCCTTTTGTAGCTTAAATATGTGATGTTAATAAATATAATCAACTGAATCGTCATAAAAAATAATACCTTTATGAAGAATTACTGTACAATATTCGTTATAAACCTATGCTAGTTTTCTAGATGTGCTAGTTCCTACAGCTATATTTTTATGATGAATACTTTTTCATTATAGATTTTTTTTAAAAATATTATACATCATGTATGACATGCAAATCAATAACTATTGATTTAATTTTTCTTACTTATTTTCATATTTCTTTTCTAAATAGCTTCTTCTGAAAAGTTAATGAGTAATTATAAAGAAGGCGCTCCTAACTCCTTTTTTCATTATTTAGCAAGGTATACTGTTAATATGGTTATTTTCTAACTTAGTAACACCTTCTGTGGAAATTATTTAATATTAATAAAAGTATACATATACAAATGGTGAATACTATGACTCATCATCACAAAATTTGTAATAAAAATATTTGGTAAAAAAGTAAATTTTATGAAGTCTTTTTTTGATTTAAATCTTTTTTCAGTGTGGTAATAATGGGCAAAATAATTAAATATTTCTCAATAATAATGATTCTTAATGTATAACGTTACATTAAACACAAGATTTAAATCCATAGAAAATAGTCTTGTTAAAAATATAATAACATTAAAATTAAATAAATATTAGTCAGGAAAACTTTACCTCTGAAAATAATTAAGACAGTGATTTATTTTCTTAGTTTTTTTTTTTTTTGAAAAAATTGTAACGTTTAAAAGTTTAAATATGCGTTTAATAGTACTGAAAAGTTTTATTTTTAATAATTTCAACACTTTGTACTTAAATCAAGTGAAACATCAGAAAAATATATTAACTCTAACTTTATTTATAATTTTTATTAACATCTGATATTAACCAATATCTACAAATTATTTTCATCTACTTTTCCTTGATTTAAATATAATGTATAGGCTATCATTTTCTACAGCTTTCTTTTATTGTAAAGTATAGAATTTTATGAAAATAATATTGGTAAAGTGTATTTCCTTATGGAATGTAGCTTTGAAATTCAATTCCCATTTGCTTTTTTGAGCACTAATTCAATAAAAGAAAAGAAGATAAAAAATGAACTCTTCAAAGTAAAATAACTTAAAATCAATAATTCATTTTCGAAATCAAGCTTTCCGAAAAAAAAATTGCTTTGGATATCAAAAGGAAATTGGCGGTTTTAAAAGACTTAAATAAACACTATTTATTGCATTCTTCCTTTTTTCTATTTATTCATATATTTATTTAGAAAAAAAAATAACGAAGTAATTAGTTGGAGAATATAGGAAAGAATAACAGTTTCAAATTTTTTCAAGTGTCAGATTTCTGCTTATAAGAAAAAAGAAAATACCGCGTCTTCATTAATCAATATGTGTAAAGTTACTAATCTATTAAAGCGATGAGTGGGAGGCTGTAAGAAAGAAAAAAAGAAAACCTTACTTCCATGGAAATTGAATTTAAATCCTTGAATAGATTTTCGTCTTTTAAAACCTGCAGATTTTAAATTAATAAAGAAGCAAGATCAAGATGCTGTAATGTTCTGAAATTTTGAATATATTTTTGAAATAAATACAAGATAAATATTATAAAATATTGAGAAATATTAATCAAAAGTTATTTTTTATTTACAAACTTTAAAGCAGAGAACTTCTACTTTTGTGGAAAATAATGTACACGGCAATCTTGAGCAATTTACACTCACGTACGAAAATAAAGGATAATGTAAGTTCAGGTAAAGAAAGAGCCAGAAGCAAAACAAATGTGACTTACACTCATGTCCATAAATTAAGGATAATTCAGAATCGCACAGAAATTGTACTCTAAAATAAAAATTTCACCTGTAGAATTATCACACAGATCTTGAAGAAGAATATGCAAATTACAGGAAACCACCAGATGGCGCGGATAGTTCGTCGCAATGACGAGATGTAAGAGAGGGGTATATAAGGAATGGTGGCAAAGAAGTAAAATTGTTCACAAGCGCTTTAAAAGCCTTTCAGAGCAATAACCGCATAGTAATGGCACAAAAGAAGCATTCGGATGATTTTTTACGTGGTAGAATTATCGGACGACTGGAATGTGGACGTACCCAGCTCAAATTATCCGAGGAACTTGGAATCGCCCAGAGTGTCATCCCCAGGCTTTGGCAACGATTGCAAGTAGATGGTAATGTGAGTAGATGTTACAGCACAGGTCGCCCCCGAGTTACAACGACGAATGAGGACCGTTATTTAGCAGTTACTGCCAAAAGAAACAGACGGAGCACAGCATCAGACCTATCTCGTCAGCTCTCTTCAGCTACCGGTACGATATTTTCAAGGCAGACCGTGTACAGACGCTTAGGGCACATTGGTCTATATGCTCGTAGGCCTCTCAGATGTGTTCCCCTTACCGCAACTCACTGTTGCCTGCGATTAACTTGGAGTAGAGAGCATGCATTGTGGACACCGCAACAGTGGTCTTGTGTGATGTTTTCCGACGAGTCCAGGTTTAGTTTGCAGCCTGATTCTCGCTGGACTTTCATATGGAGAGCGCCAGGTACCCATTACCACCAAGAGAACACCATTGAATGACACCGTTACGGTGGTGCAGGATGGCTTGTTTGGGGAGGAATTATTCTTGGTTCCAGTACTGACCTGCATGTTCAGAGTGTAACGATGACAGGCCACATCTATCGGGATGTCATTCTGGAACAACATGTACGTTTGTTTCGGAGCGCCATGTGTGCTGAATTTCTGTTTATGGATGACAATGCCCGTCCTCACCGTGCAAACATTGTAGACGAATGCCTTCAATCGGAGGATATCACCCGTATGGATTGGCCAGCATACTCACCGGACTTGAATCCAATAGAGCATGTGTGCGATATGCTTGGCCGACGAATTGCAGCCCGTCAACCGCCTCCCACCTGTCCACCGGAACTTCGGAAGGCATTGCTTGATGAGTGGTGTAATATTTCCCAAGATCAGATTGATAATTTGATACTCAGCATGCGTACATATTGTAAGGTTTGTATTGCATCGTCCGGGAGACATACTCCATATTAACCATCATACTAACCATGCTATATTATTTTTTGTAAATAGGTTGTTTTTTGAAATTTGCTCCAGGGAGTAAAAATCGAACTTTTTATTATGTCAAACATATAGCATCTTTTTTGCTCTTTACCTTTTGTTTAATAAATGGACTTTACAAATAAGTCAAATTTGTTTTGCTTCTGTCTCTTTCTTTGCCGGAACATCATTATCCTTAATTTATGGACATGAGTGTATTTGTAAAGTTTTTTTTATTAAATAAAAGGTTAAGAGCATAAAAGATGCTATATGCTTGATATAATTAATACAAATTGTGATTTTTGTTCCCTGAAACAAAAAAAATCAATGTTACATTCTTTATATGATATTTAATACATAGTATGTCTCCCAGACGATGCAATACAATCAGTACAACGCCTAGGCATGCTAAGTAGCACACAACCAATTTGATCTTGAGGAATATTACAATACTCATCAAGCAATGCTCCCCGAAGTTCCGGTAGAGATGTAGGAGATTTCTGACGGTCTCCAAATTCGTCGACCAAGTGCGTCCCATTCATGTGCTAATGGATTCAAGCCCAGTGAAAATATTGGCCAGTCCTTACGGGTAATATCCTCCAAATGTTAAATAGGTTTGCAGTGTGAGGACGGGTGTTGTCATCCGTAAACACAAATTCTGCGCCTGTGGTGCCTCAAAACAAACGTACATATCGTTCCAGGATGACGTCACGGTAGATTTGCCCTGTCATGATTCCAAATTGAACACGTGGGTCAGTTCTGGAACCCAAAAAATCCCAACTCCAAACCAGCAATCCTGCACCAACAAAGCGGTGTCATCCATTGATTGTGGCAAAACCATTCAATATTGTCTTTGCTAAATCAAATAAATGTTCTATAATTCTTATTTAGAAATCAGGAAAATTTTACTTATCTCTTGAGTGAGTGTGTGAATATTCACGTCGCACTGTTCAGCTACACGAGGGCTTTTGGGGACGGTCCGCATAATTTTGAACCATGGTCAAGTGACGCAGATGACACCTTAGCTGGCACCCCCTCTCTTAACTACCACACCAATGGGAGGACGTTTGACTTTCTTGACAGATTTAACGTGCATTGCTCCTCTACACGGTGGGTCTTAAATGGTACTGGGCTCTAACTCATGACACGCTAGCCATGATCCGATACCTTGACCACTTGGCTACCGCGGCCACTTTACTTATGTCTTATCCTTATGTATAGAACGTCGATTCAGGTCCGGGTTCAAGAGATGCTGTAAACGAATTCTTACAAGGAAAACAGATATCCAGAGAGCCTGTATTTTTAAATAAATTATTTAATTGCACGCAATACTGCAACTACACCACACGAATAGACAGAACTTTAATTGACCAGAAATCAGTATTTAAATGCCTTTAAAATCGTCGAAAAGGATTTAAATACCATATTTTTTATCAAACAGAATTTTAACAAACTTTTGATTAAATATTAAAAATAATTACACATTTTTGAGAGTATTTTTAACATTAAACTTGATTTTATACTCATGCTTGTTTAGTTGCAAAACAAAAGTTTTTAGCTTTTATTTGATACAATATCAGTGAACTATATTCTCGCTCTTACTATTCTTATTCTAATTGTTATTTCTTATGGGAAATAACAAAAATAAAATGTATTCCCTTAAACGTCAGCATATAGGAAATAGTAGGTACCGTAAAGTTTCAGTTTCCGAGAACAAAAATATTGGTATCGATTTAAGTATTCCAACTATGAATGTGAAAATCAAAGCTGATTATCTCTGTAAAACCTACAGATGTTCCAGAAAATATTGAAAAAGTGCTGTTTTTGTTGAACTTTAAATAGTATAATTTCATTTTTATGCTGCCCTATATATATGTGTGTGTGTTTTGAAAGAAAAGTTAGTGTTGTGCAAGAATCTAAGTTTGGGTTATCTATGAAGGTGATTTTAAAATGTAAAGAATTTCAGGGATTGCTAAATGTATTGTAACATTTTGATATGACTAATAATATTTTGGAGGAATATAGAACTTGATGAAATTTGAGTAACAGAGTCTGAACAACGTTCTCTGTCAGTGGCAAAAGTTGCCAGAAAAAAATACATCAGCTATAAGAAAGAATAAAAGTTAAAAACAAGCAAACAGAAAGTATAAACTATAAAACAGATGAATTTTAAGTAAGTAATTGTGTAAATATAAAAAGTATGTGATAAAAAATACGAAAATAGCCTTTTTCTCAAAATAAAGTTTTTCTTATATTTTGAAAATTTCAATAATGATAACAATAAATGTTATGGTTAAATAGTTTTAAAACTTGGTACCATTATTTTCATAATGATTTCTTTGAACTAAAAGAATGACCATAATAAAAATATTTTAAAATTATGGCCTCGTATTTGTATAACATTGTTGTAAATTCTGCAAATTTCTTGCATTGGCTATTCGATTAGCTCTGAGTTTTTTATTTATTTATTTAACCAAAAATTTTAGTTCATGCTCTAAATATGTACATAATTATTATTTTGATACTAAATTTATTTAAATTGGGTCAATAGATTTTCCATGTTTCGAATTTTTCTAAAATTTCTTGAAGATTCCCTATAAATTTACCAATCTTCTGAAGTTTAAATAATTTATTTCAAATATTAAATCAGAGTAACTTATTTACAAATGCACTGAAGTTAAAAAAGGTAAAATTATTTTCTAAGTGATGTTTTTTTTAAAGGAAGGGTTCTGAAAATATTCGTGTACTTTAGAGTTATCAATAATTTTTTTTTCTAGTTTTAAATGTATTCTCCTGTCCTTCAAACTTACGCAAAACTCTTATTCACTAATGATTTTTTATTTTTAAAATTTTGAAGTATATATATATTTACAAACTTCTTAATGCAACTTTATAGTTTAGTATAAAATAACGAATTATCTTTTTTCTCAAAAATAAGGGTACAAATTTGATATCGTTATCTTATTTCAGAAGATGCTGATAGTGTATTAACAAATTTTTTACTCTATATTTATATCATGCGAATTCTACAATCATATCATTACAACTCACCTTGTTAGGCATATAATCTTTGTGTGTTTCAGTGTTTCACCATTAACTACAAACACACTTTATTTTTCGTTTTATTTTACAACACTTGCAATTTTTTATTTCCATTTTGTCTCATGACGATAATTGCTTTTTCTTTCCGTTTTGCCATCACAGCTAAAAATTCTTTTCTTCCGTTTTGCTTTAGCAGCTACGGTTTCTTTTATCTGTTTTGTCATCTTGGTATACATTTTTCTCCCCAATTTGACAACGCAGCAATTAATTTCTTTCTTTCGGTTTGTCATTGTGGAAATATAATTTTTTTCTTTCTATTTCTTTGATTTTGCATTCAGGGCATCATATTTTATGAGTTGTACCGAAAAGTTAAAACTAGAATCACGAATGTCATTTTTTTATTTTTGCTGTCTGTTAAATATGTTCCATGTGGGAAAATATTGCTCCACGATTTCTTATCGTTAATTTTGAAAATAATTTTTATAACAAAGTAATACAGCTTTACATATTGCAGGAAGTTCGCTCAACTCTAAACATCATGATAAATAACGAAATTACTTGAAGAGGTGAATGCACATAATTTACGTGAAGTGTATCTCACGCATGTGCAGTGAGTATGAAGTTCATTCTAAACTCAACACAATGGTGACTTCTCCGATAGAGGGTCAGGGCCTTTTATGTCCATTTCAGTTTTTATGGACTTTGGGCACATAAGTGCATGAAGAGATGTCCCGGTCGGTGCTCAGTCTGACGCAAAAGCCCTAGTGTTTAGTTCCCAAGGAAGCTCGGTACTCATTTATCGGACAACTGAAGGAATGACCTTGCCCAACTCTGTGTTTGAACCCTGGACATGGAAGCACGATACACTACCATTTAGCCACTGGGCTGCGAAGATCATTCTTTGCGTTCAATATATTTTCTTCCTAGAACAGGGGTCGACAACCTATGGCACGAGTGCCACATGTGTCAAGCGGTGTAATTCTCAGTGTCACTCTTCACTACTTAACCAATTTTTAAAGTTTTAAATGGATGGAAGTTGATAAATTTATAATGGACACATCTTTACAGAATTGCAAAAACTATTTGAAAGATAAATTAATATAAATTTACGGCTATTTTGCTAACTTTTGAATACCTTTGAGTAGAGATTTAATTGTTTAATGAGGAAAAATTTAGCATTTATATATATATTCTTCTTTCCGCTCTTGGTTCTACATATTTAAGTAAAGATTCTTCCCTCTTATAAAAAAATATTCCGAGCTTTTGTTTAACAACTGAATGCCCAAAATCATGTCAGATTGAAAGTTATAAATTATGTCCCTGATTTTACGATGTGAAAGTACATCGTGGTGCAAGTACTAAGTTCACAATAAAAAAAAATTTATCTATTTATTTTACTATAACGAAGGTAAATACTTATTTATGATGTATATTCTTATTTTAATAATATGTTAAAAATAAATTAATCTAAAAATAAATAAATGTTTATTGTGATATAACAATTTATAATTAAGATTTCTTTATTTTGTCAATTTCTTATTTTAGTAAATATGTTTAAAAATAGATAATATATGTACAATTTTATTTTTTTTTAAATTTTTGTTGAAGAAATAATAATATTTTTATCTTAAAAAATATCCTCAAATGATGCAAACTTAATTCATGATAAAACTGTAAAACTCTATTTTTGACCCATATTCTCTAACTTTGCATGCATTATCGTGGGAATTGAATTGTTTCAAAAATATAATATTGGTTGATATATTCTACTGAATCCTATTGGTTGGCTGGTTTTGCACACCACAGCTAAAAGGTTGCCGACCCCTGTTCTAGAGTCTCGGTGACTTCCACTGTCCTATAGGACGGTTCATTGTCATCTTCGAACAAAATGTTTGGGACTTCAGTACTCCAAGAGAGACTAGGAAGAGCCTGGATAATCTTTCGAACCCATAACACTATAATATAAAGATACCTGCATCAAAGATAATTAGTAGTATCATATAATTAAACACATTCTCATATCATGACTCATCGCTTATAACACTAATAGATATCAAGCGAGATCGGTTGTGGTTTCTTTTTTTCCAAATTACTTACACTCAGAATCACCTTTCACAGTGACTCAAGATTTGTCGAAGAAATGACTCGGGATTTTTGTTACTAATTCCAACACCCGCGAATGTAATTTTTACGCCAGCGCGGTCTTTCCAAAAGATAACATGATTGTAGCTGAATACGCTTTATATGTTTCCACAATTCCGGCATATCCTCTTTAGCCACCTAACCAGTATAGGGGTTAGTGACACTCATTGCTGCCCCGATGGGCCTGGGTTTGAATCCCAGAGGCATGAGTGTTCGTAAATGCATGATGCCTTTGCGACATGGGGGGGGGTACTCTAAATAGCTGTCGAGCATCTAATCCTCTTGTGAGGTTGGTGGAAGTGAAAGAGAGGTTGGGATGCCTTTGACAACCCCCGAGGGTGTTCTCCCTCAAAATTGGGGTGGAGCAGAGCCAAATTTTTCTGTCACCTACATACGACTAACGACATACATACATACAAAATAACCCGTCGTTCTCTATCTGACCGACATATATTTTACCTTAGATACCTTGCCAACATCTTAATAAAATTAATGAAGTATAAATCAACTAAATTCACTTTTTTTTTGTAAAATATTTATGGCCATAACGTGAAATGGTAATAGAAGTTGCCACGTAGAAGACGAAATAAAAGTCAATAAAGGGGTTTGAAGAAATTGAAGGAATGGATTTTTTTCAAAAAATTTTGATTTATTACAAGCAAAAGAAAAAAAAATACAGAATTAACAGGATAGATTGCAATAAAATTGTTCTAGGGTATCATTTTACCAAACAAATGCGAAAAAGTAGAATTTGAAGAACAATTTTCTAAAAAAATTAACTTAAAAACATCATCAAAAAATGTGAAATGTTACTTTTGTAAGGATTTCGATATTGTACGTTTCTGTACACACTTATTTTTACACATTTGATCCCTTACCGTATACAATTCCCATACTTGTTGTTATTTAAAATGCGTATCCACTTTCTTTGGAAGTATAAAATAAAACGAACTTCCAATTTCCAACAACAAAATCATTTATTTCATACCTTTTTCGAGAGTACCTTTTTCCCAAGTGTGAATTTTACCATTTTATACATTAAAAAATAAAATACCTAAATCAATTGTAATAAAAAATGAAGTAAAGTTAAAACACCTATCATTTTCAAATAATTCTTAAACTAGTTTTAAATAACTTGATTACCGAGAATCTTGATGGTTGTGTTGCCATAGTTGAGAAGTAGAAATGAAAATATTCCAATATCAATACAGAAAATTCTTACTGGTAATGTTCTCGATCAACAGTTTTGTTTTCTTTATAATCATGTTTGCTAAACATTTTTCACCAACGTATTGATCTACCACGATGAGAACTTGATTTGATTAAATTTTTCCCATATGTATACAATCTCGGCAAAACTCAATCTGAATACCAATGATTGATATCCTCTGTTTTCGATTAAGTGGCGAAGAGGATGCAGAGATTGCATTTTCACATAGGTTTAATATCTTCTTCCATAACAGCTTGCAATACATGAATAAAATTGAGTTTATCAGGGACTGGTATTGAACGTATTGGTAAAATGATCCATCTTCGTTCAAATCAATCCTCTTAAAAGGAACGTTTTCTTTTTCTTTTTTCTGAATAATACATACTGATATGCATTATCTAATAAAATTAAGACAAAACTGATTTTAAAATATTCTTATAATTTATTATATCCTGCTTGAGGAAAATCACTTTTGCTTATATTGATTACCACATTAAAGTACAGCAGCATGATGGTGAGACCTGATTATAATTTTAGATGGGAGCAACATTTTTCTTTGTTTACATATTGGCTGTATATTATCAGTGCACCTCAGGGAAAAATATAAATGTCAAAGATGAGGATTTTTTTTATTGAAATTTAAATTCCATTTCTTCATTCAGTTGTAATATATGATGCAAATAACAACAAAATGCGAAACAAATACTGTATTCAATATTTTTAATATCACATACCTACTTTATCCTTGAAAATTTTCCGCTTACCTACAAAACTTTTGAACAATTATTTCAGAACTTTTACTAAAACGGACAGAATGCCATGAGGACCAGTGATTAATGTTTCGACAAAATGAAGAAATTTCTTACTATTTTATTTGTCAGAATGAGTTATAAACGTACAAAACAACGCATTTAATACCACCTCACTTTTCCTATTTAAGTTCATTTATGAATATCAGAAAGAAGAAAATACAAAACTTTGTTTCGGATCTTATGAAATGGATTAGTAGCAATTAACGTTATTCAAAAGTTCTCGTTAAATATAATTATATTACAAGTGCAGTAACATGTTTTTTGTAGAAATGTTCTTTTTTTATCACATAAATACTCAAAAACAATAAACAGGGTTGTCCAGAATTCAAGGTAAAAACTTTAAGGGCAGGTACACAGGACATTGAAACAATAATTTATTTTATAAGAAAGTATGGGCGCAAGTGACGCGATGAGGCACAAACACAAAAGATAAGACAGTATTTATTGAAAGCATCGTTGAAAAATGTAATGTTTATAATAACTGTTCATAACTGTTAAGCACATGAGCTGAGAAGTCCAGCTGCAACGCATATTTCTGTACAACCCCCTAACAGTCGAAGATAGTCTGCCGGAATCAAAGCTTGTACGTGCTGAAAAAGAAAATGGTGTAAGCGATTTTCATTTAATACTCCACAAACGGTCTGATGACACAGACTTATGTAATAAGCAACATCTCTTGTACTTGACTTGAGTCTATCAGCCACAACGTTCAAGGTGCTTTCATCCAGGCTTGGACTGGCGCACAGCTCTTCGTCGAACAGCATCATGGCTGGTGACGTGGAATGAACGTGTTTTCACGAAGTTGACGATGATACCCCTGAAAAATTCTGTTATCTGGCCTTCGTCAATTAGGAAACTGCAAGTGATACATTCGTAGCGCAGCTCTGCCGTTACCATTTGCACAGCTGTACATGTAATACACGTCTGCATTTTCGGCATACGTAGAGTCTCTCATCGTAGATGTCAGCATAAATCTAAATAGAGCTTTCCCTTACTGAGATGCATCATGTTGAATTACGACTAGAAATCTACTGTCCCCATGACACGTAACCGGCTGATAACTCAATTCTTTATCAGTTTGTGTCTCCCGTCACTTTGCACCCATGGATTCTATACAATAAATGATTGTTACAATGTCCTGTACCTATCCTCAAAGTTTGTACCTTGGATTCGGGACCACTCTGAATTGAATGCTTTCCAAGGGGAAATATACGTAGAACAAAACATATATCTACATAATTTTTATAGTACTACTAATAAATAAATCTTTACTACCTGTATAAATATGTGCTCCATGCTTAAAACATCTCTAGAAGAACTATGGAATGCGATGACTGTAGTGATGTTTTTGTTTGTCACAAATACAAAGCATGTTTTCTTTTCTTGTCTCCACAGTTTCCAGTTTCCATTCATGTGTCAACTGAAAAATTGTTCATTTTCATGGCTCTCATTTCCCACTTCTAATTTACAAATATATGTGAATGTCCCCCAGCTGATGTGGTGTGGTAGTTAAGAGAGAAGCGAATCACAAGTTGCTTCCTCGTCACTTTACCTAGGTTCAAAATTACGAAGACCGTCACCAGAAGCCCTCGTGTACCATTATATTATACTGCGTTACTACAATTCTCTCACTTCTTGAAAGTACAAAAATACTAGCGGTGTTTTTCGTGAGATATCTATTTTCTACGTAATCGACAGTAGAGTTCTCAACATCAAACTGGAATTAAAGTTATTGAAATACTCCAGATAATTAATTGCATCATCTTGGCTGAACCTTTTTTTTAATGTTTAAGATGTAATCTTGTTTGAAGAGTTTTCTTCATTTTTACCTCTATCATAGCTTTGCTCATAGCCATCATAGTTTGCCTGTCATAGATTAGTCACAGCTAACCTCTATATACCTGGAATCCATTTCTCTGTGAGCCTTGCTTCAAGGAATTTCAATGAATTCTTAGATGTTGTTTCATATTTGGAGAATACAACGTTTGTTTTACATTCAAATGAACTTTGTAAGGTGTAGGTTCTTTCTAAGGCAAAATTCACGAAATGCAGCAGAAGCATTCCACTCGTTTTTGTAAAACCACTTCAGCAATAATGTACTTTCAACTAAAGAAACTGTCATTAGTATAGCTAGAAGCATTGACTTAAACAGGGCCACGTCTGCAGACGTTTTATAGCCTAATATGTGTGTATGTTTTGCATAAGGCTTCCTCTTCTTCCTAAGAATGAAATTTCGACATTTTTCTCCTACAACTGGCAGCTTTTCCCGGTTTTGCATTTCAATACTCATCATTCTTATTCTGTATTGTTAATATGTTTTATTTATTCCGTTTTGGTCGTTTATTATGTAAAATTTCATGTTTTTTCCCAAAATGCACCCTGTGGTAGACATTTCAGTGTAAATTTTTTTTTGGAAATGCAGTGAGCGCATCTCGTGTATAGCCCATGTAAAAAATTTCGTTGCTCTTCATTCACCCATTTATGCTGTAGGAGGTGGTTTATAGGAGAAGTTTAATTATAACCAACCGGTGTAGAAATATATATTGACAGAAAAAAAATCCCAAAACCAAGGAAGACTTACGCTAGATAAATCGAATTCGGTAGGCGTGTTTATAAATATGAAAGATGACATGGATTCATTCGAGCTTCACCCTCAAGCGTGACGCTGAAAAGTTATTGAATTTATTCTTCTCTGAAATTTGTCGCATTGAGTTGATGTTACTTAAGAATGCCAAGAACACGAAGAATCCATTGTCATTTGCTCACCGAGTTTGAACAAGGTCGTATGGGCTACGGGTAAGTGGATTTTCTTTCCGACATATTGCAGAAAAACTTGGCTTGAATGTATCCACTGTGCAGGAATTTGGGAGCAGTGGTCAATGGATGGTACTGCCTCCAGAACAGTGGGTTCCGGTTGGTACTCGTGGCACTATTGACAGGGAAGACTGCTGTATTTGTGTACGGATGTAATGTATCGTACTATTTCTGTGGCAGAGATTTCGAGTTGCAGTTGATAGCACAGTGACACAACGGACTGTTAGAAATCGGTTACCGTTAAGGACAACTCCGAGCCAAGCGCCCTGTAGCGCATATTCCACTGAATTTAAGCCATTGCTATCTTGCGACCAGAAATCAGAGATCATTGGAAGATGGAGTATGGATATGTTGTGTTTTCTGATGAAAGCAGGTTCTGTTTTGGTGCTAGTGATGGCCAGATGTTGGTCAGAAGAAGGTCTGGAAAACGCCTGAAATCAAACTGTCTGCAGCCTAGATACGTTGGAACTACACCTGGATTCATGGTCAAGGAAGCAATTTTTTATGACAGTAGGAGATCTCTCGTGGTTATCCCAAACACACTGACTGTAAAATTGCATATAAGTCTGGTAACTCAAACTATAGTACTGTCATTATTGAACAACATTCAAGGGGAAGTTTAGTACTGTCATTCTTGAACAACATTCAAGGGGAAGTTTAGTACTGCCATTCTTGAACAATATTCAAGGGGAAGTTTAGAACTGCCATTCTTGAACAACATTCAAGGTGAAGTTTTCCAACAGAATATCACTCGCCTTTACATGGCTGTTCTAACGCAACGTGCTCTACATAGTGTTGACATGTTACCTTGGCTTTCGAGATCACCAGATCTGTCTCTAATTGAGCATGTAAGGGATATCATTGAACGACAACTCCAACATCATCTACAACCAGCACTGATAGTCCCAGTATCGACACAACAAGTACAGCAAGCATGGGTCTCAATACCACAAAGTGACATTAGATACCTGTATGACACAATGTATGCACACTTGCATTCGGAATTTTGCAGGTTACAGCGGCTATTTATGTTACAACATTTAAAATGTATTTTTTTAAACATATATTAACCTGTGATCTTGAAAATTTAATCAATTAAACATGTTAACAAGACAACTGCATTGCCCAATTTTCATTAATCTGCAATAATTTTTTCTGGGTGCTGGGATTTTTCTCCTCATATTTTATATAAATATATATGTATGTATGTATATATGCAAATTTGACATGCGGAATGATTGGGGTTCATTATTAAAAGAAATCCGAATCTCGTAAACGATAAATAAACTCTGTTATAATAATGGTTTTTATATAAAAATTATTTTAAAATTTACTTCGATATACAAAATCAGAAATGAATTATAGTTTCATTACTTATGTTTGGCTGTGAAATTTATTTAAGTAATGATCCTACAAAAAAGCGTAATGTCTGGTTTTTCAAAACATAATGTTTATAAATAAATCGCAGGATTTGTAGAAGAGATTTGAAACAAGATTTTCCGTAGATATTTCTGGAAAGAATATTCATTACCTAGAGATAAGAATTCATTTCTTTCGTATACTAGGACATCTTCTATGATATGTTACTTATTTCCTTAAATTGTTTTTTGGTCGACTTCATAAGATACGTACTGTGAACATGAAACAAATATAATCCACTTTTGTAGTAAGTATTCTGCAAAGGATTTATGATCTATTCTGGGAAATGTTAAACAAATAATAAAATAGTATGTTTTGATATTTGATCAGTTTTTTCGGTCTGATACAGTTTTCAGAAAATTTGTAAAGAATGTGGTTTGAAAACGCTTAAGGCAATCAATTTTACTGTATCAGGGGGAAAACGTTTTTTTCCCTTCTATTGGATCTATTTTTAGAACATCGAAGCAACTCGAAGAAAAATAAGTGGTCTAGAAATAGATAATAAATTGGAGAATCCTTTTCTTTCAATCGGATTCTTATGTAATACAAAAACATATTTATCTTCAGTTACTTTATTTATATTTCTTTGAATGGTAACACGTATAGACAGTTATCTATTTCATTTCGTTAAAATTTTAATGTACATTGTTCTTTTGTAAATTTTACAGCCATATATAGCGGAGTAGTCATGATAACGAATTCGTATTGCTTTTGTCTAGTTGCGGGTTTGAGACTTGATGTCCCTAATGAACCATTCTGTAGTGATGCTAAATTTTTCTTATATGAATAAAAATTCAAAATATTAAGGCTGGCGTGTTGTGAAAATTTTGTGGATGCAGGGCCGATCCTAGTTGATGTGCATCGCGTGCACCGCACGTGGGTGGCTGAAATGCGAGTGGCCGCATGCAGCATATAATTCTATCAATCAAACAATGTATTTTACGAATTTCTCAATATAAAACAAATAAATATACTGAGATACTGGAATATAGTCGAATAAATATACAGTGGAACGTCGTTTATCTGAATCAATTGGGACCGGACATCATTCAGATACGCGATTGTTCGGATAACCGAAAACCGAATGCGATCCATGCAGCATATGAAACCGGACACTATACGAATCTGGAAATCATCACATGCTGGAAACGTGCTTGAAGAAAAAGCAAAATAGGTGCAAAATGTCACAATTTCACCTTTAATGTGGAAAATAATCACTTATTTTTCGCTGCAAGTCCTCTGATTTTCTTGGTCCAAATATTTGACGCTCCGGATAATAAATTTTCGGATAAACGACATTCTACTGTACTGGATTTTAAAAAATTGTTGAAAGGAAAAGATAAAAGTTCCGATTTCTTGACAGTATATATATAGCACAGTTTAAAAATAGAATGTTAGTGCACAGTGGATTGGTCCACACACATTGTCCATTAATATCTACTCTTCACTTCTTTCATTTGATAGCAAAATTTGTGGCAAAGCCTGAAATAAAAAAATGTTATTTGCGTATTAGCAGCTTAATAAAGGTGTCTCAAAAAAGATTCTTAAGAAGGAGTGTTTATGAAAATTTTCATGCGGTTAATATGACCTAAAGAAATAGGAGTGTTTAAATTCAGTATGGCATTTGGGAAAATTAAAAGTTTTCAATTGAATAAAGACCTTAAAATTTAGTAAAACAAAATAAAGGAAATAAGTAATTTTTGTGGCTATTTGCATTTTTATTAGTGTTTTAGTTTATACTCTTATACAGGTAGCTGAATTTATATCGTCAATGTTAAGTATTAGTCCAAATATGAATAAAGGGGTGGCACATTAGTTCTTTGTACGCCAGTGGCCGATATTCTAGGAACGATTCTGGCTGGATGAGAACAGCTTAAGAGTGGTTCTCGTTACTTGACCGTAATTCAGAGTCGCAATATTTTATCCCCAGCTATCCTCGTGGTGCATCTAAATGTGACGTTTGAAAGCCATTAAAGTGAGTCCTAGAAGAGTCCTGATAAATAAAAAAAATCGATGTATTATAGAAACAGGAAAAAAGTAAATTTTTCATTCTATTACTCATTTTTTTTCCTTTTATTACGAGTAATATTTCCAAAATTATTAGTACAATCACTCATTTCAATTTTAATTTTCTCGAATTTAGAGAGAATGTAAAGTTCCTTTTACAGATTCTTAAATTTATTTTTTACAGCAGATCGCGAGTGTAAGATGGTTCCTGGAAGAAATGGACGTGATCTTAAAAATTGCTACTTTAATTCTATCTTTAACATTTTATGAATAATATACAACCTTATAGCTTAACTGTGGGAGCGATCTGAATATGGGAACCATCTGGAAGCCTTACACTTAATCTGACGTATTAGATTATTGTAAATATCTTAATTTCAGTAGGAGCCCCTTGTCACGATCCTTCTAGAACCAAGTCAGCTCCAATATTATTTACTGCCACATCTCTTGGTGGATTTTGCGATGAATATTAATATCAGAACGTGTGACCTTGCAGTCGCAGTTTATCCTTCTCTTATTCCTATATTTCACGATTAACGCGATCAACAATTAACCATTAACCTAACATTCCCAACGTCAGAGTTTAAGTATTAATTACGTTTGCATAAAATCAAGTCATCTCTACGGAGAGAGAGAGAAAGAGAAGAGCAAGTTTTAAACTAAAATCACAGTTTCCCTATAGCATAGTAATAGTATCCATTACAAGAGGAAAATTCTTGAAAAAAACATACATATGCAAAATCATTTAATCAAATTGAATGTTTTGCTGTGAAAGTAATCGAAGAGTTAAGACAATATATGCATACTCTATTGGTTTAACGAGGAAATAACAATTAGAAGGAAAAAAAAACAATATTACTTTGAAGAACGGCAATATCCTAAATCTTATAGAAAGCGCAGTTGGAAAACATAGCTATAAATACAAGATTTCTCATTTTTAAAAAATCAATCGATCTCTGTAAATTACTATTATTTTTTTTTAAATTTTAATGTCACTTTTAATTTTTTTAAAGCAATGGCATTGAGATTTAGGACGAGGAAATAAAATTTTAAACAGAAGTATTGACATTATTTAAATAAGTTTAGATTGGTAAAAAAGTAATCATAATTAAGATTTAAAATGAAAGTAAACTATAAAACTTCGGCATAACTCTGAATCAATTTATATTTTATTTACATTTCTTTTACTAAGGGTTTTGAAAAAACAGTTTCAATTTAATATTAAGTAAATTGTAATGAATTCTTTATTTTTTCGAAATTTTCTTCATGTTATGAATATTGGTTAATTTTTTTTTCATATTACTATATATATACTTAAACATGTAACGCATGCTGTTTTTCTTGTATAAATTCTGTGGAAAGGTGTGCATCCCAGCATGAACTTGAATAATACCATGGCAACTCTACAAGATATGAGCGGGGTTAGCGTATTGGAGGTTTTACACCTCTTAATATATTTGGCGACAAATTTGGTGAAAAACGATATAGATCTAGAACCATTGAGAAGTCTCTGGGATCGATCCTTCTAGATCCTTCTTCTTCTACGAGGCTGTATAAGGGACTTTCGAAACAATGGTCGAGTCACAATGTAGATAAGAATTTACTTGTGCGATGTCTGTGATAAAACAGAGATAATATATCTGTCTGAGTTGCTGCAAGTAGAGCGGTTGTAAAGATTCATATCTGAAGTGCTATAATGCATGTTTCTAACGAGTGCGTTTTCCATTGTTATAAATAATACTTTAAAGTACTCCTTTGTGTATGTGCGTCAATTTGTCTTCGAGTAGTCGTTTGGTCATCCTTTGTCCGATAGTAAATTTGTAATTATTCAAAAACAGATGTTGCCTGCCCCCCGCAAGAAAATTTGCAACAATACTAAGATTTTAATTGGAAATTTTTACGCTTTTTTTTTTGTAACTCATCTTATTTGTAAAAAAATAATAAATATTATTATGGAATTTTTACAAAGTTATTTCGTACCTATTATAAGATTATATACTAATATAAATCATATACTGGGTGCACCCCCCCTTCCCAAATTCCTCGTTGGAAGTACATAAAAAAATGCCCAAAGACGATTAATTTTCTTCTGGTATAGTAGAGTTCTGTAGTATGATTCTATTAGGAATAAAATAAAACACCATCATTTAAATATCATTCTTTATTATATTTCTTATTTTACTATTTTCTGTAGATGCAATCTCTTCCTCGCTGCCTTTCCGATGGAATCTTTACTAAACAATCGGTTATTTCTTTTTCGTTTCGTATTGATTTCCTATCATCCAATACTCAGTTCATAGAATAAATAAATTGTGCTGTTCTGAATCCATTCTATTTATCTTATCGTACTGGAGTCTTTTTGTTTTTACTCATTGTACTCGAGGGCTTCTCTTTCTGTATGTAAATGTAGAATGTTTGTAAATGTAAATGTAGTATCTTCCGTATTATTTTCAAATATATTGTATTTCTGGTGATTTCTTAGCCCCCCCCTTTTTTTTTACTTTGAAATTACATTAATATAAATAAAACAAATCATTTTTCGATGTTTTTATTATTGTTATTATATATTTTCTTTTAAAAAAATTGACATAATTTGTTTAAGGTAAAAATAAACGAAAACCAGTTAACAAAGTTTTCATTACAATAATACGCAGACTTTTCCTCTTAGATTTAAATTAAGCATCTCAGAATTTTGAGGCAAATATGGCTTCTTTTATTGTAAATACGTTGCCACAGTTAAGATACTCAAATGCTAAAAATCATTATACAGTTTAATGCAGGGGTGGGCAGACTTTTCCAGGATACGTACAATTTCTAATTTTTTCAAGGTGTTGCGGTCCACCCAATCTTAGGGGTGCACACAAGGGCGGGGGAGGGGTCCACGGGTAATTAAGTATTTGTTATTAGTAATTTTTTATTAATTAATTTTAATTATTTACTCAGTAATTTACTTTTTGCTGTTTTTTGTTCCCAACAATCAACAAAATAAGAAATAAAAATAATAATAATTGTTTGGCTGCATATTGGGGTATGCTACGAGAATGGTATACCTTTGACCCCATCCCCCTTGAAACATTCTTGTGTGCGCCACTGCCCAATGTCGTAGATGTGGTGAGGTAAGGAAA
This sequence comes from Trichonephila clavata, assembly GCA_019973975.1. Classification (NCBI taxonomy): domain Eukaryota; kingdom Metazoa; phylum Arthropoda; class Arachnida; order Araneae; family Nephilidae; genus Trichonephila; species Trichonephila clavata. The sequence goes on from BMAO01001897.1 coordinate 59,753, forward strand.
ATGCTATTATTATAAATTAATAATAAATACGGAATATATATATATATATATATGTATATATATATATATACCTATGGAATTGAAATAAAAAAGCAACACTTTTAAAGCCGCGTTTAAAGCAAAATGCAAGATACAAATTTAATTATAATAGCCACAAATATAATTATATCAAGTGATGCATCTATTACGAAACAATTCAAAATACATTAAAAAATAAAACATTTTCATCTAAAGTTTATTGCGTTGAAAAGGTCAGTAGAAGACTTAGTCTGCGTACTGTCAGCCAATCTTGAACTTAGGTCTATAATTATATACTAACTGCTAGAATCTTCAGGCGGTCACCCCAAAATGTCTTTGCGGTCCACCGGTCGATCGCGCTCGACGTAATGCCCTCCCCGGGTTTAAGGTATCCAACAGCTTGAATTTTATCAAAAATTGGCAAATTTTTTTATGATTCTATTTTATAAGCCATCTTTATAGCTCTATAAAAATACCAAGTTTTTGCTTTTCTATTCACTGGAAGAAAAACTACAAGTGTTTTAGTAAAAGCAGATGCCACAATTTAAGCAAGATATCAAACTCTAAAATGCGTTTTACTTGAATTGTGTGTGTGTGTTTTAAATTCTTGAACGGGGACAGCGATTGCTAGAAAAGTATGAGAATTAACTGAAATTTCTTGTGTATGTTCATAATGTCAATTATTATATTTAGGTTCGACAGGTATTTACTCACTTATTATCTAAATATGTAACACGATATATATGAAAGTTTATACCAATTTTCACTACGTATTCTTATAATATTAGAAGTTTTTTTACCTTTCAGAGTTGTTAATCTCTTTTTATTACAAAATTTACAGTCCCTTATATGAAAATAATCACTTTGTTTTTAAGCAACTCCATACAATAAGTAAAATAAAGTGTTCTAGTTTTTGAAAAATTAAAATATATCTTATCCTGAAGGTAATTTCAAAAAGGAATAACAGAGTAACACATGAAAATTGAAAAATTGCGAATTTGTTCATGAACTTTTTATACCGAGTGGAGCACATTTGTGTATTTTTTGTAATTTTTAACCATTTTGTTTTCCTTTTTATTTATAATATTTTTTTTCTATTCTTAATTTTAGAATTCTTTTTCTTAAATTGTACTGAATAAATCTTGAACCACAAGAAAATCCCCATACCACTTTTTTTTAAAGTTATCATATAAGTAGTTGGATACCTTTAGTTATTGTAGTGCATTATCAAAGAATTATACAGATCAAAAGTAGCATACATTATCTTTACTATGAGCTTATAGTTGCAGACAGGGTACACTTTATAGTTTTTTCAATTAAAAAAAATTGGTTAGTCAATTATCATATTTACGTTCGACTCTCTGATTATATAAATATCTTGCGCTAAATGAATATTGATACCAATGTTCGCTACGTATTCATTTAAGTTTCCTAAAAATAGTTATTTATATACTCCAGTTTAAATTCATGTTAGAGAATTATGTCGTTAATATAGTACACTAAGTATCCATATTATTATGACCATTCTTCCAATACAGTATTGGACCATCTTTTGCCCTTAATCAGCGTTTCTCAAATTGTGGGGCACGTCCCCCTTGGGGGGCGTGATAACTCTATAAGAGGGGGGCGAACATATTGAAAAGTCGAAAACTAAAGATTATTTAAGAAAATTACTAATTTACTGAAATAAACAAACAAAATATATTCTGACATAAAAAAGTAAAACACACATTTACACTGATATAATGCGCTTATAAATGTATCAGTACTGCACTATGTATTTTATAAATAATTTAGCAGTACTAAAAAAAGTTGAGAACAAGTTTAATAATTTCTAGTGACCTCATGATCTTGTCATATACAAAATTATATACAAAAATTAATTCTTATCTTGATAATTTGCATGGTTTGTAATTAATCTCTTGTAGTAAAGTAAGATTTAAACTTACGCAATTCGCTCATTAATAAGCCTCATGCCACCGTTTTCCAAATAGGCGTGCGTATGTGATGTATTGGGGAAGAGGGAAGAAAAAGAATAAATAAGCAAATCCTCTTAAATAAGTAAATCCTTCGCAAACACTGTCGTATCCTATTTTTTGTATTACATTGCCTTCGGAATAATTTTATGAATAGCAGTGCACAGAAAAGATTGAGCTTCGGAAAGACGTATATATACGTTCAGAGGAGATAATACTTTGGCTGAGCGAGACGTTTATATAGGCTCTTAAGAGGTTTAAGCCGTATTGTAGCTTTAGCATCAAAGTATAGTATTATTGAATTCAATACATTGTGTTATTGTGAGAAGGGGGCGCGATGAAATTTATGATTAAATATTGGGTCGCAAGCATTGGAAATTTGAGAAACACTGCCCTTAATACTACATCGATTCTTCTTGTGTTAGATTCTATGAGATTTTAATAGGTGATATGAGGAATTAGAGACTATATCCGAAGAATTTCATCTTTCAATGTCTTCAGATTATATTGCATTGAATCCAGCTGCATGATTCCCGTTTGATTTCATCACACAGATTCTCATTTTGATTGGAATCTAGTGAGTGTGCAGGCCCACTGAGGTAAGTGCAGTCTCTACCTGTCTTCAAAACATCTGCGGACAATGCCAGCCGTATGACAGAGCATTTTGTCCTGCTGAAAGTATCTATCTCCAGAGCACCATTAACTCCTTAAGCGGTCAATTTCTTTTGCCCAAAATGTTTCAAAAATGTCAAATTTTTTATTGCATACAACCAAGCATAAAACAACCAAATTCGAAAATAGGAGAATTTTATTTTAATTTTCAATTTTAAAGGTTCACATTTTTAAATTTTTTTTTTATTTTGTAATTTTGAATCACAAAAATATCTAAATGTTAGTTATTTATACTCTGTTAATTTTATTACTCTGCACGTTACGAAGAATATATCATACGCATTAAAATAATTTCTGCCATACTTAACAAAAAATTATGTTCGTATATCTTTTTCAAACGAGTGAGGATTATGTGTGCGTGTGTATAAACCAGGGAATTCGGAAAGTATACTCCGAATCGCTGTAAAAAACAAACCAGGACAGAGGAAAAAAATATATTTACATATCAAGGGTACAACTCTCCTTTATTTTTCAACATAGTTTCCCCCATTATTCAAGCACTTGACGTACCATTGTACTAAGTTACCAAATCGTTCTGTATAAAAGCGGCAGACTGTGATTTAAACCAATGTGTCACAGCGTTTTTAAATTCTTCATCGTCAGAGAAATGCTGTCCCCCAAGCAACTTCTGCATTGGAGTAAACAGACGGTAATAAGAAGGAGCGGAGTCCGGGCTGTAGGGTGGATGTTGAAACACATTTCATTTGAATTAGCGCACAATCTCTCGTGTTCTTACAGCAGTGTGAGGGCGCTCGTTATCGTGAAGTAGTACAACCCCAGAACTCAGTAGGCCACGACGTTCATTCTGAATGCCTCTTTTCAGTTTCTTCAACGTGCGATAGTAAACTTCGGAATTTATTGTTGTTCCACACGTCATGAATTCGATAAGCAAGATTCCTTGAGCATCTCAAAAAACGGTAATCAGCAGCTTCCTCGCTGACAAAGTTTGACGGGTTTTCCTTAACCGGGTTGGAGAATCGATATGACCCCATGCCCTATACTGTTGTTTTGTCTCCGCATTGACATGCGCTACCCAAGTTCCGTCACCAGTCACTATTCTGTTCAAAAAGTCCTCCCCATCAGTGTGGTACGGGGGAAGACTGGTTTGTGGATCTCCGTGAGCATTTTTGGTACCCATCTAACAAAGGTAGCCTAATGCTCAACCGTGACTGTCTCACACAAAGCTGTCCGAGAAATGTTTGGAAAGTGTTTTGAAAGTTTAAGGATTGTGAAATTAGAGAGCAAACAAATTTGTTCAACGATTTCTTTGATGAAATTAGCACTCACTACAGACGGCCTTCCACTCTATGATTCATCGTGGATGCTTGTTCTTCCGTCCTTAAAAAAGCGTATCCGCGTATAAAAAGCGTACTACACTTTAATTCATTGTGGTTAAACAATACACGGCCCTAAATTCACGATAGATATCCGCTGCAGACTGTTTTTTGGCCCAAATAAACCTTATCACTCCTTGCACCTCACATTTCGTAGGATTTTCTATGGCGGCACACATTTTGCCAAGGTATAACAACTAGCACACCCTAGGCCGTACGACACTCACTCGCATATTAGAAGCTTACTGAATTAGAGATAGCTCGTGCTTTTGAATGAGGGCACTCCGAACCATATTTCCAGCCACACGCCCGAACGGTGGTTAGTTTCCGATTTGATCTCGCACCGATTTGATATGCACACACAATTTGAAGCATGGTGAAATACTACTTATTACATTGCAATGGGGACAGAGGTAATATCGGCTTTTTTGGATTATCTTCCCATTTTCATTTCTTCTCAAGCAACAAATTGCACACTGCCTTACCAATCTCTGTTCCCTTTCGATTATTTTCAAGAATCTAAATTCTACCCTTCATTGAATAATTCCCCCCACCTTCTCCACAAACTAAGAAAAAAAATCCCAGATGAGAAACATTTCAGTACTATGTAAAAAATGCAACTCTTAAAAGCATTAGCACTAATAATCTCCCTGTAAAAATAATAAAAAATATGTGCAAATCTAAAATAGAAAGAAAAAAATATCAGTGCCCGTACAGTGTAAGGGCAAACCAGTTGTGGCCATCTTTCTATATCATGTACGACATAAAACAACATGTGTGGTGTACTTGATCTTCGATAACCGATAAATAATATTGGACATTCAAATGTGCTTTCACATGAATCAAATGGCTCAAGCAATGACAAGAAAATATATCTTTAACAACTAATCTTTTCAACTTATGAAATAAATATTGCTCAGATTATTATAAATCTGTTCAAAGAATGTAAAATTGTTTAACAGAAAAATACACTGAAAAAAAACTGAATTAGGGATAGCAAGGGCTGTGCAAATTGTGCAGCGCTGCGTATCATCTATGCACAAGTGAGGACACTGTAGTGCTTGCATATATAGAGCGAACTAGAGTTGTTTGAATTAGTTGTTGGAATTAACAATATGAGTAAACTGCTTGAATTAATCGCCTTCTATCGCGGACAAATCGTAGGTGCGCGACGCATGGGCCATTCCACTTCCAAAATCTTCCGACAGCTAGGATTTTCAAGGCCAACAGTATCAAGAATATATCGAGAATACATGGATGATTAACAAAAAACTAACAATCAGGCAAACTGCAAAGGAGAGTTAGCCTCTACAGTGCGTGGTGAGAGAAGGCTCAGGAGTATCATAAATAACCAGCGAAGCCAAACAAAAGCTTATATTACCACCCAGTTGAATGACGGTGTCATTCGTAAAGTCAGTAAATGGACTGTGAAAGCTCACTTCACCTTTTGGGTTTTGGAAGCTGTCAACCTACGTGAGTGCCTTCGCTCAATGCTCGCCATCGGACTGCACGTCTTGCTTGGGAAATAGAGTAAAGATACTGGAGTGTAGAGTACTGGAAACGAGTAGCATTGAGTGATGAGACTCGATTCCGACTACTTAACGTTAACAGGAGACTGAGAATAGGGTATCAGGCTAATGAAGCCATGAATCCTGCATGCCAGGTTGGAACTGTACAAGGGCATCGTAGCTCAAGCATGGTCCAGGGTGTATTTTCCTGGTACTGCTTGGGATCTTTGGTGCGTGTACCAACCACCCTTAATGCAATTTGGCACGTAGAGTTGCTGGGTGATCACCTCCATCCATTTATGTTGTTCTGTTATCCGCACGGCAATGGAGGTTTCCAGAAGTACAAGTCCCGGTTGGCTACTGGCTGGTTGGATAAACATTACTCTTACTTTTATGTCATAAATTCACCACCTAGAAGTTCAGACTTAAATCCTATTGAGCAACTTTGGGATGTTTTGGAAACAAGGGATGAGAGAGAAAGGCCATCACACAGTAACAGTTAGCATTACTGAATTACGGACAGCTTTAGCCAATATTTGGCAAGTCAGTCCCGTGGAACGTTTCCAGAAACTTGTTGAATCTATGCTTCGTCGTGTGGCATCAAGGCTGGAGGAGGTCCAACTCGTAACTAGGTAGGTAACTCTAATTCAGTGGTACTTCAGTGTATATTGCCTATAAATGTTAATTTATTTAAATGTGAATTTCTCGGCATAAGAGAGAAAGTATTTCGATCCTATCAATTGAAAATAGTTTAAGAAACTATATTCCTTTTATTATTAAATATTTTTATAAAATATTCTTGTTCATTTGAAGAATATATGTTGCATATACATGATAATTTATACAAGCATTGTTTTACACAGACCTGACAAAAGCGGACTTTCATTACAAAACATATATATATATAAGAAAATGATAGTTCTAGAGAAAAAAAATTGTGATTATTTTCTTTCTAGAACAAATGAGGGTGAAAAAATTAGTAAACTTGAAAAATAAATTAAAATTTATACAGATATGTGTAAAGTTAGGCTAGAGAAAAAAAATCAATAAACTCAACGCGTAGATAAAAAAAAATAATAAAACAACTCAAGGCTTTTATGCAATTGATAAATAATTAAAATTGCAACCATAATCAATTTCAATGCTTAAATACAACCTTAAACTATCTTAACTATCTATACGAACAGATTTTTAAAAAATTTTCTTCCCTCCATTTGTTGCTTACCTCCCTTTTTATTTTACAATGAATTATCGTTTAAAGAAAAGCATCGTAAAAGCTAAAATAAAAACGCAAAGTATACAACTTATTGTATAATATATTGGCTTGTACAGACTTTTTATGTTAAGATAATAAAACGAAAATTTCAAAATCTTAAGTTAACAACTGCAAGATACTGAAATGTGTAATACTGTTATCATAAAGAATCGATGAACTAGGTATCTCACAGTTATTTTATATTACTTATGTTTTAACAAAAAAATAAGAACAGAGATAAATATGACATGCTTGATACCAAATAATTGACTTCCACTCTATAAATTATACCGGCAAAAAATTTTTACACAGAAATATCACAGACTTTTGACACAACTTTGAAAATACTGTTCACCGGTTAATCTCGAAAAATGATTGCTCACCTCGTTCGTGAATCAAACTGATTTTATAACTCCTGTATACAATCTTTTTCAAGTAATAACCATTTCAAGATCTGATATTTTGAACAAATTTATAGTATTATGTTGAAATGTGAATTTCACAAACATCACCTTTAGAATAATTTACCTTCTTTGCAATGGCAATCTGTATCTTTACTGTAATATTCACGTGCAAAGCCTTATTTCAATGGTAAAAAAATGTAACAAATACGTTTGAATTATTTTTATTAATTACTGTAATTTATTAATTAGATATTCATTTGATTTTCCTTAATTTACTGAAATCCGTTAGCTAATTATAAAATCCTTTGACGGTATAATTCAATAAAAACAAATTTTATCAGCAAATTAGAAGTCAAAATCTATTAAAATTAAGGAAGCTAAACACACATGTTAAAATTTGGCTTCGCTTGTGACATTTTTAACTTGTAATATGCATTTTGTTGATGGAATAAATTAATTGTTTGTAGTCGTTGAGGAATGAGCAGGCTTAAACTTTTAAATCCAAGTTTATTTAGTTACCTAAAAAACTCACTAAATTAGAACAAATACACTCATGGACAAAAACATTAGCGCACCAAGAAATAATTGAGGGATCGTAACGAAACTTGGCATGAAGGTACATGTCGGGAGATATGCAAATGATTAGAAATGCAGCGTGATTGCGCATTACGTATAGCCGGTAGAGGGCGTTTAACGTCGTTCTCCGTGGAGTATAAAACAGGTAACCAAAGCTTGTTTGAGTGTGCTGCATCATTTACAAAGGAAGGCGCTGAGGTAGACATGCCATTACGCCGTTTCCGAAGACAATATGAACAGCTGTCGCAATTTGAGAGGGGGAGAATCATCGGCCAGATGGAAGCTGGTTGGTCAGCTGGGCATGTAGCAACTCGTCAATTAGGCCGCTCTGATTGTGTTGTGAGGGGGTGTTGGGACCAGTGGATCTGAGACATGTCATTTACACGAAAACTAGGTTCAGGACGCCCTCGACAGACCAGTCGTCGAGAAGACCACCACATCGTAAGAAATGCACGCGTACAGCCTACTGCTTCATCGGCCGACATCCAGGCACAGGTAACACCTTCATTAGGGGCCCTGTGTCTTCTCGAACCATACGAAGGCGCCTTACTGAAGGACATTTGGGATCGCGATGCCCATTACGTGTGCTGCCCTTGATACCCACCCATAGACGCCTCCGTTTGGAGTGGTGCCGTACTCGATGAAACTGGACTGTGTGTGCAGCGGAATGGAAGCAGGTCGTCTTTAGCGACGAATCCAGATTCAATCTCAGCAGTGATGACAATCGTGTTTGTGTGTGGAGACGCCGTGGTGAACGCCTCAATCTTGCATTTGCTTTACAGCGACACACCGCTCCCACAGCTGGTGTGATGGTATGGGGTGCCATTGCCTACAATACACGGTCACCCTTAGTATTGATCCGTTGCACCATGACAGTCCAGCGGTATGTCCAAGACATCCTGCAACCACATGTGTTGCCACTCATGCATCGGCTCCCAGGAGCCATTTTTCAACAAAACAATGCTTTGCCTTACACAAGGCAAGGGTGTCACAAGACTGTCTCCACACTGTTACTACCCTTCCTTGGCCTGCCTGATTCCCAGATTTGACTCCAATCTAGCATATCTGGGATGGCGAGTTGGGCATTCCATGAGTTTGAATGAACTAGAGGCAAGGTTACAGCAATATGGAACGAAATGTCTCAAGGCATCATACAGAACTTGTATGCCTTTATGCCTGATCGTTTTGCATCGTGCATTCGCGCTAGAGGGGGTTCCACAGGGTATTAAATCCTCCGTTCTTTTGCCTTTTTCTCTGAAATAAATGATCTTTTTTCTTTGATCTTCTAATCATTTACTTATATCAAAGTAGTCATTACGTATGTAAAATTTCGTTTCATTTTGACGACTCCTTCCTGGTGCACTAATTTTTTTTGTATATGAGTGTAACAACACTAATACTTTAGCACCCGCGGTTTACATGACATTCACAAAAGCAGCCTTTTCTTAGCCCCTAAGATACCTTCTATTTATAATTGCAGTATACAGGAAGCTATTTAAATCGTATGATTTTTTTTTTCGATAAAGATTTTTCTAATAGGTTCGGATATACGGATAATCGGATGATGCAAAGTTGCGTCATCATGTTTTAAAAAAGCTAAAATACTCTTTGGAGGGGGGAGATCAGTGTTTTCATGACTATTTCCTGTTTGGCGAGTTAACTAGAAATTAATTATCACGCGAAGAATTTGAGTGCTCACCATATTGAATTAAAATCTTTCAGGAGAAATTTTACATGAAGTATTACATACGTAAAGCATGAAACGTTTAAACTATCTTCTAAAGAAATTAAGAAAGAGTTGTAAAATATTATTTATTCTTCATGAAATTAAAAACTGCTAAACATTTAATAACCATGCTGCTTAAAACTTTAATGTATAAAACTTCTTTAATGATATTTTGCATATATAATCACTAGTAAATTAAAGATATAAGAACATGTATAGGCATGGAGTTAAATTTCTATTTGAAAAATAATTAGTTTGAGAAAAATATATTAGTTTACCATTTTCTAATATAATTTAGGTCTTTTGCTTTGAGTTATGCGATTTAAAACATGCAGACCGCTTAGTAACATTAATAAAATTTAACTATGATAAAATAAGACAAATATTTGCATAATTTAATAAAAAATATAATTCCTTTAGAATCAAATTCGTATTTTAAAACCATTATGTTTCTAGTCAGCAAAATTTGTTATAATAAAAAGTTTTTGCTTAAAACTTCTTTTCTGTAGAAGTATTTTTCCACGAAACATTTTCCAGCTGAAAAAAATTTATTCATGATTTCCAAATGGATTTGAAAACTTTTATAGTTCATAGCAGCAAATGTAAATGTTGCAGTAAAGTTTTAAAACAAATTCTTCAATCTAATGCGAAACATTTCTTTTTTTTAAAATTATTTTCTTTTGTGTTTCCAAGATAAAACTCCGTCATTTTAATGCAGAACTAAATTTTTTGATTACATTTAAATCGTATTTCCAAATTTTCATTTTTGTATACTTATGTACTCATCTTTTATGTTCACTCAACTTTATCTCATTTTTACATAATATTTTTATTCCTGAAAAAAATATGTGAATTTTAGTTTTAGTTTTATTAAAGCTACACAAGCTCATTCTATGATTACTAAAAAATTAAAATAAAACATAAATGGAAAAATACGTATTTATTAGGAAATTCAATAAATGCTTCTTCTTTGAAAATTAGCAGGATTATTTGAAAACTACTATTTGTTTTTAAAATTACTCTTATTTATTTTCACCATGTCTCAAAAACTATATAAAACGTCGTTTGTAAAAGAAATTTACCAGGAATAGTTTACGCACGTGCTACTTTTATTAAGTATATATTTAAATACATAGAATTGAAATCAGGAGTTTTGCAGTGAGAAAATTTATTGATTTGATTGCAGATTTATTGATTGATTACAGATTTATTGATTTGATTGTAGATCTGCCCTCAGTTATTCATTGATTGCAGATTTATTAATTTTATTGTAGATCTGCAATCAGTTATTCATTGATTGCAGATTTATTGAAATCTAAGCGCATTTCGAATTTTTTTTGTTTGTTTTTAAATAAAAATACACTTGTTTAGATAAAAATGAAGATAGATTCATTGCATGGTATTCATCCCAGGTGTAGAAGTTTTAAAAGTATAAAAACATATCTTGATAGAGGTAATAGTATACAATTTGTATTCTTGTGATGTATATATTATGCATTTTTTAAAAATTAGGACCTAGAAATTGCTGTGTATTTCCTTGCAAAGTTTTCTGTGTTTGCAAGCTGTAGGTAATGAAACATCTTATTTCCTATTATGTACTGGATACGAGTTCTAATATATTGTGCGACTGTGAAAATTCATCATTAAAAAATAGCTCAAAAAAGAGGCATATCTCAAAGTAGACACTGCTCTCCAAGTTATGCAAATGACTTAGATAGCACAAATGCTTTTCAGTCGGAGAATAAATGTTATATTAAAGTCACACAACAAAACGAATGTTATTGGCGACCGAACTCGTCGTTTTGATCCTAGGTCAAATAACCAGGACAGCACCTGAGGTGACACTCTGTTATATTAGCTGCATACCATGCCAACGATAGGACTTTGAGCCCGACGATTTAACGGGCATCAACCCCCTTTACACTATGAATGTTCAGTGATCCTGGACCATACTGGCTACGAGTTTAGGATAATGACCACTAGTTTGTCATGTACACCCGCAATCGGTGAACGCATTCACAAAGAACCAGTATATTTGCACCGCTTTGTTATTGAGGGAAATCAGTTGAGGGAGCTATTTATTACTACGGAAGTAACACGTCATTGTAGTTTGCAAGTTCCCAGCAAAAAGTGCCGTTTCCAGACGAATTCACGATGGACTGCATAATGGAATTCAAAACAGCAAACTGGTTTCAAAAAGCAATAGATACTCATCTAATCGCATCTGTGATACAACTTCTATTGCCAAATTTGGTGAAAGCAGAGAATGGACCCCTTTCAAAAAGTTTCAATGTGTTAGAGAGATCTTTAGGAGGATTTGTGATGGAGTGCAAAGTAAAAATGGCAGGATTATAAAAAATAAACTTTATTTCCACCACAACAATTAGATTAAAAAAGTTCGGATATATATATATTCCCTTCGTTAGAGTGGAATTCTGGGAGGACAGAAGAAATGCCAGAAGACATTTCTTCCGACCAATGAGATGCAAGGGATCAAGAATCTACACCGTTAGTAAGAATCATCCGATATGATGATTAATGGTGATTTATGATGATCCGATATTATGAAAGTACACTACAGATCTCAATACGAGCGGATAGATGCATCCGCTTGCAAACGTTCAGCTGTTGACTTCTTTCATTCGTTGCAACCTTATCTGGATGTCCTGGAAAACGTCATAAGACCATTTACCGCTTATTGAATGCCAGTAAAATGCACTCATGGCCCTCTGTACCAAACACCTAACAGCACCGTCACTTTAGTTTGCAATGGTGTTGAGGTAGAGTTAGGTGCCAGATTAAATGGTCGGTACATAAATAGGATTGTACGGAAATTACATGTGAGAAAACATAGGGATGTTTTCTCTCGAGTCCAGCTTCTGTTTCTGCAATTACTACGCTTAAATCTGCCGTGAACGTTCTAAGGCAAGCCTTTCAAACATTTCTGTAGAATGCCTTATTATGCTGCGCGTAATATTTCCTACGTGGTACCCAATTAATCTGTCGATAACTAATCTGCTAATAGCACCATCTGGTGAATAAATCTTAAATTAGCGTTCCTGTTTTAAAAACAATACGAGATAAAAGAAAAAGGCAATTAAAATGTCGTTCAACTTCTTCGATTTATTACAAAATACACCTTACTCACCAAAAATTATACAAATGAAAACGCAAATTACACATGTATTTGATTCCGGCGACAACACTCATTGATCTGTCATGCTCAAAATGGTGTTCTTCATCAACAATATACATCTAGACACATGTTTCCCGCTTCACTTTCTTCAACAAGGGACGTGACATGTTGAGACAAGCGTCCGTAAAACGGTTTCGAAGTTCTTGCAGTACTGAAAAAGTAGCATACTCACTTTTGATGTATTCGCGCACAAATAAAGCCCAATAGATTTAACTCAGGTGATCGTGCAGCCCATTTAACATAACCACCAAACCTAATCACTTGTTTCTGGAAAGTGTTTCAAATGTATTGTGTGACAGATGATACCTTGTACGGTGGGGCACCGTCGTATTCGAAGCTTACCGGCAAATCCTTTAGAATGTACGTCTTTCAGTAATGACAAGTATTGGGATCACGTTATTGTGCCCTCATAAAATACTAGGGAAATCAGTCTGTTTTTGGATATCAGTCATTTATCGATCAATGAACATGATTTCGAAATTTGTCAGCACATCTAGGATTATTAAGTGACCGGAAATTGATGTTCTGCTTATTTAGCACAGTGTTATGCGCAAAGCATAACTGATCTGCCCATATAATGCCAGCAAGAAGAGTTGGCTAAAGTTCAATGTGCTTCATAATTATGCAGCGTTCCAGTTTTGGGAGGTATAAACCATATAGATATCCGTTTCACGCCTTCTATGTTTAATATTACTTCAGGAAAGGTGTCTTATTTTACTAAATCGATGATGATGAACAACTTTACCATTGATTTTTTTTCATGTAAATAGTACTATTTTTGAGATGAAAAATATAACACAGAATTTGCCCACCGGGTTGTGCTGTAAGAAGTATTTTTGTGAAGCGCATGGCACCTTTCTATACCTAAACCCTACTTTTATGACTATAGCTCTTGTCGTTCATAAACTACGTTCATAACTTGAGTGGTTACACTGTGTACACAGAGTGTCCCTAAAAAGGCGCTCACACTCTGCATTGCCAGGTTCCTCGCTGGATGCATAAAAAAAAACGCCCAAAGAACTGTTTATGCACGATCCATAGTTTATGAGAAAAATATGGTAAATGATGACGCATAATAATGAATGAATGTTGAGCCATGATTATTCATGATATGTTTCCGGCGCGTTTTAGTGATCTTGTACGTGATTGGCTAGATATGGCATACCCTAGTCATGAGATTGGACTTGGGGATCCAGTTCTACCAGTAGATATCGTAGATCTCATCGCAATAATTTTCCTTTGCCTATGGGGCATTCTCATATAATTGGTGTATCGAGACGTCGTGACTACACAAAAGATTTCAGTTGTCCGTCTGCCTGACGCTTGTACTTCGGTGGACATCACAATGCTGCGACATCTGCACGCATAAATTCCACGACACGCTCAAGCCTAGACACTTTTGAACACCTGGGCAGACACGGATGATACTTTGATCCTCTACCTTTATAAATATTTGCAAATACTGCTGTTGATGAGTCTAATACACGGCTCTGTGAAATCATACTTTCTTTTCACTATTTCTCGTAAACTACGGATCATATTGGTACAGTCTTTTGGGCATGTACTTCCAACTAGTAATTTGTCTGTGCAGAGTTTGGCCACTGGCGTAGCTTGTCCTAAGTGAGCACTGTATCAAAAGTTTCTTAGGGGCCCCTTTTTGGGCCTCTTCAAAATTTCACCATTTTTTGCTTTTATATGATGTGGTATGTACCTGTATATACCTGAGATTGGGCGCTAATTTTAGGAAACCCTGTATATTGTAAGCCTGTAATTTTCATAGATAACTTACATTGATATTTATTGTCCAGTATTTATTGGTACAAATGGAAGTTTATATTGGTTTAAACAAGAAGAAAAAAAATCCTTTTATTTTACAGTTTCCCAACTTTTGTTCAATAACTACATACTCAAATATTTTCCCTTCTTAACAGTTATTTATCTTTTAAATAATTCACAAGTATGGTTTCAAAACAGCTGGCCATTTCGATTCTCAATTTTTAATACATAAAACTTTAAGCACAAAAGGATAATTAAATGCTAGTTATTTGTGTGGAATTGTAAGCAAAACTTTATGGTGATTTTATGTTAATGAGAAACCCCTCTAACTCTTTTGGCATTTGTGTATTCTCATAAATATATAAATTAATGAAGATACTATAATATCCGTACAAGAAATGCAAATGTATCTTAGATTTGATTTTTAAAACATTAACTTTTGTCTTTTTAAAAATACATACATATGTGTATATGTATATAATATATATACATATATATATTGTCTGAAACATTTTTACTACATTCGAAGTATTCTAAAATGATTTTGAATTCGAAATATAATATTCACGCCATATAAAAAGTGCAACTATGATTATTTTCTTTTAAAGTTATATTATAAATAGACTGTATTATTTGAAATATTTGGCCGTAAAAATACTTATATATCAACTAGATCTGGTGAAAATTGTGTGGGTGGATGTTTTCTAAAACAATCAAAGAAATTTTTTAAAAATGCAGACCATATTAGAATATCAACTCAAAAAAGAAGGTACCAAGGCTTTATTTGTAGAATTGTTACGCTGTAGTAGAAATATACTGTTTTATACTTGGAGTAATTTCGTGCAATATGTATCTTTTTTAATACCAGACTAGTGCAAAAACGATAATTTTGCTAAAAATGGCGATTATTTCCCCCTTCAAACTTTATATATTTGAATTTTTGCTTTCTACAAATATTTTTTTTTTGTTTGTACTTCAATTATTTACGAAGTTATAGCAATTTTTTTATGTCAAGTAAGAGAAGCAAAAACGAACCGGAAGTTAGCTGTGGAAAGCGGAGGTGTTTGCATTTTAATACTCTTTTACACTTTTTTGTTGTTTTTTTTCAGTTTATTTAAAAAAATATTAATTTTTAGGTAAGTTAATGAGGAGGCATGGTGATATTTTTTTTAAAAAAATGTTTATTAGTTTTTATTAAAGTTTGGCAAATAAATCCGTACATTTGTTGTCATTCTTCGAATGTCTTCTACCTTTGAGTCTCGATACTTTGTTTTATACTCAACATCTTTTTTGATATATATTTTTTCCTTTTTTTAATGTGTTTCCACCCCCCCCCCTCGTAGAGTTATCACGCCCCCTTCGGGGGAGCAACCCACAGTTTGAGAAACGCTGATGCAGTCTTTGAGAACAACAGTCATAATGAATGTGGTGATTTCCTCCCCGAGGAATGAATGAAGTAAACAAACCTTAAATTTCTCTATTATGTTTAAATATTTTATTACTCTTTTCTTTTTTGCGACACTTTTGACATTATATAGAGCCATTACATACCCCTACCAGCGATTTTTTTTTTATCAGAAACTGATTTTCAATGCAGTTATTTAGGCTCCATACACTCTGTATATTGATATAAATGTTTGTATCCCTCATTTATATTTAACTTTATTTTGCCCATTCAAGTAAGTTGAACAAGGTTGACAGAATGCTACTATAACATGATAGGACAGTTTAAAAAAATCTGATTTACCCACCTGAGCATGAGTGAGTGAGCGAGTGAATATTAAGGTCGCAATGTTCAGCTACCCGAGGCTTATTGGACCTGAGCATGAAGACAATCCTTTCAGTTGTCCACAAAATTAGAGTTATTTCCAAAGAATGTCAAAAACTTAAAATCATGCCATTGTTATTCGAAGTTAATCCAAACTTTAAATTATCTTTTGAAATTTTAGAAAAATAACAATTTCTCAACATTCTTGACTCCTAACAAGGAAAACTCATTTATTTAAGAAACATAACGCAACTTCTAAAGAATTGAAGCGATTCCTTTATTCGCCTTACTAAAGATAAGATTAAATTTTTATTTCAGTTCATTGAATAATTTCATTAGCACTTGACTAATTCTAAATGCCAAAATCAAAGACAATGATTTTGGAGGAATCAACAATTCCAGTATGACCATCATGTATTTCTAAATACTCTTCTAATTAATTTGTTTTCTTTTGCGATTTTTGCAACAATGTATTTATTAACTTGCTTATCTACACCTCTCACAAGTGACTAAAGGAAAGTCTGAATTTTTCGAACCAATGGAGAATGTAATGCCCGGAAATACTTTCCAAACTCTAAGGGTATTGCTTTGTGAATTAAGAAGAATTAAATTAATTCGTATATTACCCTTGAGTCAAATGATTCTGAGGAAATTAATCTCGACATCCAGTTTCCAGTGTTCCCGAAATAATCGTTGCATATTGATAATGTAATGTCAAATTCCATCTGCTTGAATGCAATTATTGTCTTCTTATTAGAATTTCAGTGAGTGCTGAGAAATATCAAAGCAATTTGTATTTAATTTTTAATTATCTAGAAACTGTCTAATGTTAAAGTGAGCCTGGAAATTCGTCTATGTTTCATTCATATTTGTATGTAACCACGCTAGCCTAGTGACCTAGTGCAACTAAAGAATCGCGAGGTAGAACGACTGATGCGCATTGAAACTTTCGAGACTCAAATTCTACTCTTTGAAATGATGTGATAGTTTAAAGAAGGGGTCTAACTTCAAGTGTACTCCTTGTTAATTGATTGAAGTTTTCCTATTGAGTGCAGCGTTAATAATATATTAATCAAAATTATATTTTATGTTATTTTTTAAAATTCTTTTTACATGTATTGTTTCTAATTCAGTATAATTATGCAATGCTGATTTATTAAAAATATCATATTTAAATAAATTAAATTTAAAAAAAATATGTGTATTTTAAACAGAAATATTACTTATCCGAGCGTATGTTACTCAAAGAAATGGAGAACTTTATTAACCTTTCATTTAAAAAAAAATGGATTTGCGGATTGGTATTTTTACCATTGCAGACCAGTATATTCAATGGGATCTGGTACCTCTTTTGAGCGGCACCATATATGTGGATAAAAATCACCTCTATGTAGCTTTGACGCCCGATTTTCTCTCCAGAGAGAGTCGCCTGAGCTCTGACGATATCTGAATTCGTACTCGGAATTTAATTTTGTTAAAAGCTACGAAGCCGAACATGCCCTCTATAGGTATTTAACACTCCGTATAATCATACGACACGGACGTTGTTGATTTTCTGCGGCATGAAAGTCCACCAAAGGGAACCGGGGTCGAACCCGCAAACTAAGGAGCAAGACCAGTGATAAACCAACTACGCCACCAAGCGGGCTAATTTATTAACAGTGAAATGTAAAGATTCACGAGGGCTATAAGCGAAGGAACTTCCTCTTAATTTTCATTTATAGTCAAGTGACCAGGGTGACACTTGAGCTAGCACCCTATCTCCTAAATTCTACACCACACTAAGGAGAGGCGCTCGAGCCTCGACAGATTTAAGGTGCATCGGCAAACTCTACACAGTGGGTTTTCAACAATACTAAGCTTGGATTCATGACACGCCAGCAACGAGTCCACTACCTTGACCACTAGGCTACGCCCCCCCCCCGTCACGTATGCCAATCAGAATCAACACGAGGACTGACTCACAGTTTTGAAATGCGGTAGAATGACGAGGATAACGCATACACCAAATTTTCTCCCCGAGACTTTTTGGCCTCAACAGTTTTAACGTTCGTGAAATCCTTTACACGTTTACCTTTAATAGAAGCTAAATTTAAACACTTAACGTAATAGTAACATCAATTATATACGTGTTGGCATTTTTCAAACTAAGCAACTGCATCTACTTATCTTATTGCAATATTAGTTCCAAAGGTAGTTCTATTCCGATAAACCTTTAGAGAACTGAGGTTTTGCCCGCTTTCACTTAACCACCGGACATTACTTTTTCTGAGTATAGCTCCACTGACTTGGCCTGGCTGCTGACGAGGCCTGCCCGCTCAGCGGCCCTGTCAGGATGGATGGGGACCACCTGCTCCAATGAAAAGGACGCCGTGAATACCGACTGACGACGTCGTTAGTCGAGGGGAGGCTCGGCGTCAAATGGTCAAGAAGTCATGAGCAGGCGTTGGATAAATAAATATGCCACACAATAATTTATAAGCATGTGTAAATCCATGCATATTAAAAATAAAAAAACAGGCCCAATAAATTAGACATAATTAATAAGTTGGTTATTTCTGTATTAAATAATTGCCAAATCTATAAACAGAATGTAAAATTTTACTGACAGACAATTTCTTAATGCATAAATGTTTTGGAGTTCTGATACCTCCTTATATACTTTTGTATACAAGGATTTTAAAAAAGTTGATTCGTCTGGTTAGAGATTCCTAACAGATTTTTAAGGGTATTTTTCTTCAACATCCCAGTTGGGATTTGATGTTAAAATTTTCTATTAAATTTATAATAAGCAATTTCTGAAATATGTCTGCAAGTTTCGAAATTCACTTTGTATTTTAAAATATTGCATCATGTATTTCTCAAAGAAATAAAATATCAAATTTTAGACTGTATAATATGTTTTCAGTAAAAGATTGAGATTTATCGTGTGTCACAAATATAACTATTCAGAATCAAGCCTCCAGAATAGTATATATGAAAGAATACTGAAGTAGAATGTTATCCCTAGATGTATGCAATTTAACTGCATTTATTTATGAAGAAGAAAAATATTTTTGCATGAATGAACTACAAAATCAGAGCAATACTTCAGATGATCCAATCAACGTCAGTTTGTTGAAATATTTTTCATATCATACTTCTTCCGCTATTTGTTGTTGATATTGGATTTTTTGAGGTTTAAACATAGCTTTTTTTAAAAATCTTTCTTATGTAATTTCTGTATTCTAGAAATGAAATCAAATGTAACAAATCGAACCAATAAATATGGTGTGTATATATATATATATATATATATATATTACAAAAAATAGTTACATACCTAAGATAACTATAGTCATGATAGAAAAAGATTTAGCCATATATATATATATATATACATATATATATAGTCAAAATTTCTCTACAAGAGAGAGGTGAATAAACATTAATCAAAACTGAAAAAAATTGATTTTGCAAGTTAACCAGACATTATATTCTAGAAAGGATGTATAAAAAAATAAAACTAATAGAGTTAAATATAAAAATATGGATGCTAAAGTATTATAAACATTGCTGAATTAGGACCGCTTTTATATAAAATAATTTATATAAATGTGGGGTTGAACATGCTTTGTCGCCAGCCAACCTTCCTCCTTTCTGTTAATTATACTGAACAAAAACCAATTGAAAATAATGGATAGAATATCTAAATCTATTACAAGAAAAATGTAACTTACCAAAAAATTGCATTATATATACACACATCTGTGATTCACATTGTATGTATGTGTGCTGGTATTTGTGGTTCGTTTTAATTAAATTATAAGTGTTGGAAAAAGAATTTTTGGTAAGTTTTGACATTCATTTTGGATTAATGTATGTGTCATTCAGTAGCTCAGAACATATTTAAAATAGCCTTTCGTATTAGATTAATTGTTTTGTTAGAGTATTGTAAGTTTGCACGTGTTATATTATTAGGCTTAACTTCACATTTTAAACTTGGTTTTTAGTACTATTTCTCTTACACTACTATGTTGAAATCTTCTGCTGAAGAGGACGGTTAGGCTCCTGTAAAGAAAGCCTAACCGTATTTCACTATCCTAAATTAATGACAGTTCTAGAAAACAACAGTTTTCCAATTTGGTCAATTGAATTTTCCTTTACTTATATTTTAGTTTGCTATTCGTGGTAATTTTTCATTTAAGATGGATAAAACTTAAATTTTTAAAATATAAGTATTTTTGTCGTTTGAGCTCCTATAGCTCTATGAACTCTTTCCATGCTAAAAAAATAAAGTGGAATAATGAAGCCAAATTATATTTTTTTAGTTTATCAAGGCTTCGGCGTTCATGCTCTGTGTTCCTCTGCATACGTGTTTTGGTATTGATTTAAAATCGGAGAACCGCAAAAATCTTCTCTGGAAAACTTTTTTGGTGGTATGTTTTATTTGAAATGGTATTTTTTTGGTAATTTTGTGAGTTTTCTATGGACGACTAATTTGAAGTATTAATATATATGCTAGATAAAATAATAACTTTTATATTATTTTATCTAGCACATTAATCACAATATAAGTAGTAATTAGAAAAAATATTAATTCCACATCCAATAATGACACATGAAACTGGTCAACATTTAGTATACATATTTATTTTCAGTATTGAGCAGCACTATAAGTTTTAATTAATAAACACTGAGTCAAGAAATATTCACATGATTTTACATCACTTTCATGATATTACCATTTATCTATAATATAGCTATATGTGTTACTACATTTTGAATACACTAAACACATTGTGTTCAAAAACTAGGTCTGATGAAATTGAGCACCACGCAAAAAAAATTTGTTAGAAAATTAAACATTTTACAACTTATTGCCTTTATTTTATGTAACTTAATTTGTGCTGAAGTGTTATTCAAAAGTTAACTAGCTATAATCCGTAGATATTAATGTAAATATGCGTTAAAATACGATTGTAAGCCTATTGTAGTACTTTCTTATTGACTTTTTAAAAAATAAATGAATTGTGTACTAATTCATATTTTTTTTTTTTTTTAAAAGAAAGAATGTGGTGGAATAGTAGAATACTTCAAACTTAAAATATTTAACCTCACTTTTGTTTTTCTGTTTAAACTCACAACAAAGATATTGAAAAGTGAAAATAGCATGTAAAGCTTTAACAATTGCCTTTTTTTCTTAGGAAAAAAATGTTTCTCTTTAATCTATTGTACAAAACTTTATATAAAATAAAGTACACTATACGAAAAATGTCTTGCTCAGAATCAAATATCTTCTCATATATTTGCATTTTTAGGTATATCAAACTGTGTCTTATCGCATATTAAAGCGTCTTTGTAAAACAGCATTCTTGTAAACCAGATATAACTGGTTTTGAAAAAAATCTCCTTAACTATATGAAATTTTTGAGAAATTCCATTCAATTGTAATTTCATATTATTGTTTTATAGCAATTAGATAAATATTTAACAAATTTCAATAATAAACAGATATGTTTCCAGTACATATTTTTTGGAATTAAATTTCTAGGAAAATAAAATAAATGGAGAGATGAATAAAAAAAAAGAGAGAGATGAATAATTGAAATTAAAAAAATTCAGTTACAGATTAAATAGAACATAAAACTTTATAAAAGCACCTGCTTAAATTTTACAAAAAAATCAAATAATTTCAATAGAATAATATATAAATACATTATTTTTATGAAAATATATAAGTTTTCCCTGTTTGATTATACATCAAAAAGACAGGGACAAACATATACAAATATTTGCATCTTCATTAGGACACATAGGAATCACCGATTTTATCAGCTTTAATATTACTTAAAGATGCATATAAAGACGTGTAATGCCAATACATTTTCAGTTACAAACACATCTTTACTCTGTTTTTTCTTTGTTCTTGATTTCATATAAATTACAGTATAGTTTGAGCACATTTGACAAATAATATCAGTATAATCAGCTAGCTAAAGACACCCTCTAAGGAAAAACGAATTAACTCCCTACAAATACTAATATTATTATTCCTATTATCAGAAATAATCCTAATTTACACAGTTGAAGCTGACACAATTGTTGGAGATTTGAAGAAACTAGGCAGGAAAAGATTGGCAAACGTATTTCGGAATTGTTGACTCATTGTGCAATAAATAATGAAGTTTATTGCATTGTTCATCAGTGCCAAGATATCCATTGTCTCTCCAAAGTTCGAGTAAACATGGTGAAAGAATTTCGTGCCCAATATTCCACTCAAAAGGGCGAGCAGTCCAGATGGAAATTCTGTGAGCAGAAATAACATCAGAACGGCCAGAAGCATCCTTGTGGTTCTATCATGATTTCGATCAACATCAGCTCTCAGTCTTTGTCTTCTCAAATTTCTCTCGTACAGAACCTTGATCAGACCAAAACTGATCCCTGTCAGTGCAACGCATGGAACAAGTTTCATTGTCACGCTGGAAATCCAGAAGAACATGTTCTGGAGCAACTTGTTGTGCAACTGGGATATACGACTGAAGTGCACAAAGTATATTATTGCACCATCTGTACTTGTAGCTGGAACTATTGTCGATGATAAATAGCCAGGTATTCCAAAGAGCGGGCACACTAAGTACGTCGCCAAGATGGCGCACTTGGCGCGAGCCATGCTGCACCAAACTGTACTGTTCTGCGGAAAACGGACTGCCAGAAATCTCCAAATTGCAACCGTTACGGTTAGCCAAGTAGAAATAGTATGACTGACCAGTGTGAAGTGCTGATGAAACAATGTGAACACCGCCCAGCCGTATGAAAACTGATCCTCTTCTCTGACATGGCTTCGAATATAGTGATGATATGTGAAGGGTAAATACGACGACATAACGAAAATGTCCGAAACAGCCAAACCCAGTAATATAGCATTCGTGGGCGATATCATATTCTTTCTAGTAAGCACAATGATGTTGAGTATGTTAGCAGTGATTCCAAAAATGCAGCATGCGAAACTCAGATATCCGTGGATCGAATTGTATGCATACCGATATTTGGCTAGAGTGTCTCCATAATAAGGGTATTCAAATTCTTCGTCTCCACCAAGCACGGAGTTATAAGGAAAACTAGCATAGCTATTGTTTTCCACGTATTGCTCCTTCAAAGTTGAGTTGATGTACATTTGTAAATTCATTCTGGGTGCAGGTTCATGCATATTTAATGCACTCTATGATTGAACTATTAATTGCTCGTGATGTCCAGTATACGCTCTTCTTATATGTGAGATAGACTTTTAGGACTTTATACTATCTTATTTATTCTGTGTACGTTGCTGCTATGTAAGAATAGCTTCCAAATTTAAATATTTGTGATGTTAAATAATAAGTTATCTTTATTTAAAAAGAATCACAAGTATCTTTTCTTAGTAAAATATCTCGAGTTTATCGATATTTCTACGAAGATGATATGAACATTTTCACAATTTTCAATTCCTTCCAGTCGTTCCTCTTTTAATATTTGGCACCTTTTTTAAAACTCTGTGCTGAAAGTTCACCTGCAGAAATGAATAAAAAGAAATTATTTAAATTATGTAATCAATAAAAAACATTTAATGAAAATATCAGTTTGTTATTATTTATTTTAAGGGGATCACTTCACGCAGATCACTTCCTGTAACATTAAAAAGAATGACTAACTTTAAGAGGAACATGTATAAACAAGTGGACTGTGTGACCATTCATCAACTTTTATGTGCATTTATTGAATTATTTTTATTATTATAGTAAAATTATTTTTAAAAACGTTTTGAGTAGTTTTTTTTTTTAATTTATATGGGAAACACACGGGAGAAGCTTGCAAAATGATGAAAATTCTTGCACAATTTAAACCATAAAATTTATTTGAATAGCTTCCTTGAAACAGACAAGATATCTAATTAAAATACTTATTTATATAGAGTTACTAGTTTTGGAAAGATTCAAAGTTAAAAATAAGAATAATTTTCAAAAATGTTCCTCTTATATCGAAACTTACATTTTCGAGCAAATCCAATTTAAAGTAAACACTTTTATCTTTCCATAATGCATATCAATACCATACTTTGGATTGATAAAAGCATTCTAATTTATTTAGAGGAAAAATTTAAATTGTATTGGTTCTAAAAGTAATTAAAGTTAATTTTTCAATGAAAGTTCAAAAATTTATTTCCTTTCCCTAATTTTTGTGAAGTGGCGCCTTAATTGTGACTGTTTAAGAAATATATAAATGAAATATATATACGAAATATTATTTGGCTATTACTGCAAATATTACAATTAAAAACGCATGATGCTGAAGTTTATGATATTTTATTTGAATATTATAAGTGATTTAAAATAATAATATCTATTAAATACTTCCTTTCCTAAATATATATGCTTAGACAAAAGGCAAAACAATTTTCTTATTTGGAATATTAATTCATAAACAACAAATTCTTTTTTTTTAGTTTTTCGTACTTAGAATTTTAAAAAAAAACTCACTCACATTTATTTAAGACATAACTAATTGCTATTTTTATACTTTATGACAACTTCTTAAATTTTATATCATTATATCTTTCTGTTACTTAAAGTAAATTTTTATTTCTTAGAAAGAAGTTCTAAGTTCCAACAAACTATTGAAATAATGCAGTATACCACAGTACATTATTTGAATACTAACTAAGGATTGTAAACACTCAAATAACAATAAACCGTAAAGAAATTCACAAGAAAGAATGAAAAATATACTCATTAAATACGAGTGAGTTTTCAAACGTATCTTAAGGAAAAGTTTTGTTTGCGCGTCTTCAGAACACTAACAAGCAGAATGAGAAAATGTTTCAGTAAATTTGTCTACCTATTTTCATCCAGTTTCAGTTAAAAAGAAAAATTAGATGAGTATCAGTGGCGCACAAAAGGGGGATCCCCCCAGATCCGTGCAACCCCCCATCGCCCTTGATTTTTTTCGATTGATCATAATCCTATGTATAAATTACGCAAAATTTAGTTAAGTATTTGTTATTAATAATTAATTTTATTAATTGTTAATTATTTATTAAATTATTTTATTTATTAGTTGTTAATTATTTATTAAATAATTTATTTTTATTAATTAATGCTAATTATTTATTAAATAATTTATTTTATTAATTAATGATAATTATTTATTAAATAATTTATTTTATTAATTAATGTAATTATTTATTAAATAATTTATTTTATTAATTAATGATAATTATTTATTAAATAATTTATTTTATTAATTAATGTAGAAAATTTATTAAATAATTTATTTTTTACTGTTTTTCCCAACAATCGACAAAATTAAAATAATATGTTTGGCGCCAAATTGGGGTATGATACGAAAATAGTGGACTTTCGACCTTCTGAAAAAATTCCTGTGTGTGCCACTGGTGGGTATTAATATTTTTTTTGACTTAATGCTGTAAAATTAGCAAATCATAGAAAAGACAAGTTTTAAGTCCTAAATTGTCCCAAATTACATGCATTCTTTTTTATTTAGGTTAAAACAGTTCATAGAGTAAAAAAAAATAATTTTCTTAAGATTAACATTTGTTTTTCGTTGAAACGAAAATACGACGCAATAATAATATGTGAACACATGTGTGTAATGAAGGAAACATTAAATTTGCACCATATTTCGTTCATACATATTTTACTTAATATGAAAACGAAAAAGTTTGATGTGAAGTTAGATGCAATCAACACGCCATAAATATTAATAAAATTATTGTATAATACATTTTACCCAAACCTGTAAAAACTATGCTTAAATTTAAAGAATAATTAGGTTTTTTGTTAGATATATTACTAGTAATAAACATTCGTAGCGTGTTAATGTGCAAAACATAACGCTTCTGGTCTCCTTCTATAACAATTTACTCCATAAAGTACATTTATGACTTAGATTTTTAAGGAAATTATTTATTCTTGTTTTTAGATAGTGCCTTATGACTATATAACATTCTAATTGTATATATTCTTCAGCTTTTTTGTGTGTGAGGGTAAAAAAACTTTATGTTTGAGAGCGTATGAATACGTATTTTTATTTTTTTTATGAAACCAAAAATAACAATTATTAAACAGATAAGTTGTTTTGCCTAGATAAAGCCAGTATATATAAAGAGGAATTACCATGAACAAATCATTCTACTATTCAAAATATATAATTTATCAATGCATGGAAATAGCTCTTGAATTGAAATTTGAACATTGTGCAATTATTAAAGATATAATTTCAGTTCGACTTTTTGAGATAAGATATTGAAAGTATTTTCGTTTTATTTTCTTATTACTGATGAGACAATAAGCTAACTTCAAGTGTGGTCACATGATAAATGCAATTGCGTGCTTTTTATTGAATTCAAAACTGAAATAGCACTTGTACTTACTGTTCTACTTAGGAGCTGAATATAAAATTCTAAATTTCATGATCGAGTAAGAATGATCTTGTATTATGAAACTCTTCGAAACGTTTCTTCAATATTCAAATATATATATATACATATAAGTGTATTTTTAAAGGAAGTGTATATTTGTGTTTTTTTAAATATGTATTTTTTAAAAATGAAAATTTGTTCAAAAAAGCAAAAGTTGGCAGTAGCGATGCGCATGAAAACTGATTTGTTGCTGATTGCATTTATTTTGTGACTATGTCACCCCGTGATTTTAGCCCATTTTCCTTTTTTTGAATTCCAAGTGTTGAATATTTAAATATTCAGTGACATATATTTTTAAATTATCTTTATGAGGAAAAAATTATTTTACTTTTATCAATTTTCAAAGAATTTTATTGAAAATAAAATTGCATGTGAAATTTTGCTTAGGTCGAAATCAATTGTTAAGTAAAGCAACAATGTCTTGAAATATTATATTTCATTTTGGCAGTTATTATAATTCATTTATTTTATTGATGATTATAATTTAAAATTTATAAAGATTATTTTATTCATAATTAGGATTAATAACTTCAATCAAAAAAAATATCAGGATTTTGTTGTTGTTTTTCAAATAACTATATAACATACTTTTATTTTCACTTCTTAAATTCAGTTTTTTTAATTTTTATTATTATTATTTTTCGTACGGGTAATATAGCTAAGAAATCAAATTTATTTGTATTTGGTTTCAACATAATTTTTTTCTTGCATTTTTCATTTTTAACGTATAATGAGTAATTCATCTGATATCAGTTTAATGTAAATAAGACAATAAATTACAACAGAATTATACTTTATTTCGCAATACATAGTTTTACCAATACACAGTTTTCATTCAATATAATAAAAAAAGTGTTCCAATCAGTAATTCTAATTACATTAAGAACACAATAAAAATTACTAAAAGTAGATTAAACTATGAAATAAGAGGGATGATATGTATAAATGTGAAACACATATACACACATATATATCTATAAAAAATAAAATACTTATATAATACATATTAGAAATACAAATTAAAGCTATTTTTTTTCTTATTTTCTAACGTGAATTTAAAAATATTAGAATAGAGTTAAAAATATTTAAATTATTCAAGTATTTAAGATGAACAACTCTCAAAATCTTTTAAGTGAAAACGAGAATTTTAATATTTGAATTCAATGTTTTTATCGTAAATAATTTACTTACTAATGCATTTCCAAATGTAATGTTTAGTAAAAATAATTAGCAGTGTTTAATACAGTTAATTTGGCTCGCATAACATTCTAAAATTTTTAAACCTTGAAAGGATAAAAAACACATCTAAAATTAATTTCATAATTTTCAATAAACATTTTATTTACAGCTTTTTAATTACATGTGTTCTTATACAGTATTTTTACGTCAGAGATACTTTTAAAAATATTTACAGAATTTAACAAATGAATATTTTAATAATTATTTATAATAATAATGTGTTCTCCCTACATTGTGTTTAAAATTAAACATAAGGAAACGATACAAGATATAATTTATTAATACAATTTAAAGATGTTTTCAAAAGACAGATATTTCTAAAATGGAGATAATCGTCAACAATGCCACTTTTTCAGCTTGTTTTTCAAGATTTTCTTCATAAATTTTTGAGAAAAATGAATAAGAAAATTATAAAGACGCATATCTATCTAATCATTATTTAAGTAAATAGTAAATAAATTATTTCATTATTTGATTTTTCAACTGAAATCACTTTTTCACGAGTCAAGCTATTATAAATAAAAACATCCTATGCTCACACAAGAAATTAGCGGCTATTCAGAAGAAAAAATCTATCAACACACAGTATAGTTTACAATATCTGTGGCTTTATCAGTATTTACTATTAAAAAGCTTTATAAATATTTAAAAAAATCTTTTAAATTAGTTGAAAAATGATTTTCTATTCGTATTTATACGTAATATAAATGCGCTATTAGAGAGTGAGATAGTTTTTGAGATTAAAAAATATTGTACATAATTTAAGATAAGGCATTGATGAATGTGGTTTAAAAGAATTAATCTCAGGTTCCTCTTCTAATAGTGAGGCAGAAAATAATATAAATTAAATGCTCTTAATGGAATATTTTAAAATAAATGATTTAAATTAAATATTTTAGAAACTGGTTTTTGAGAATTTTTTTTATATTTATGCAATGAGTTATAACATATTTTTTTATAACTCATACTTCCTTTAAAATACTTTCATTTAAAAAAGTCACATGCATATATATATTCCTGTGTTTTTTTATGTAAGGGGTTTGGTATACTTAGAATACGTTGGCTTCTAAATAATCATTCAAGTTTTAAAATAATAAGATTCATTTGTCACAAATGTAATCTGCTTGCACTATTAAATTATTTTGTTATATTTCTAAATGTCATAACTAGTAAAACAATTATCACTTTCCACATTTTTGACAAATATTTCGTATTTATAAAAAAATTATTTTAATTTTAAGCAACAGAATTTCTCGGTGAACATAATTTAAAGATGTATCTCGGTAAATTAAAAGATGTATTGCTCTCAATTTCAATGATTTTCATGATATTTATTCCTTCTGATATTATTTGTTTATTATCTTTAAAAGTTAATTTTACAACAGCCGAATCATTTCTCTTCTTTGTATCTTAATTTTATTTATCTTTGTACATAACTTTTTAACAAATTGCTTCTACTGTTCGTAGGTAACAATCGTAAGCATAAAAATATAAATAAGGTTCTTAATAAAAATATTTCTACTTATTAATCAGATTCATTCCCCGTATGTATTATGTGAGTCTACAAATCATTTTGTTAAAACACCCATGCATTAAAAGTTTTTAAAAAAAAAAGAAATATGTTGCTTGTAAAGGGGTATAGTTCTTTTTAACAAAAATCAAATATAATAAGTACTTTAATTCATCATTCAAATTGTAAGTAATGTTTAAGAAAGATCTCAAATCTATTCTTAACTACACATTTTATCTAGGCTTTCCATTCACTATTTACTAATGCAAATTGTCATTTCACATGACAGTTTTGTTCAAGTTCATTATAACATGTAAGGAATGGGTATGGTGTGAGTTATACATCATCAGTAACATCAAAACAAGTTTCCAAATTGCAGTCATTTCTGCTAAAACCTGTGAATTTTGACAGAAGATAAGATTGTTTATCTAGCTCTAATTAATATTTAATAAAATTATAAGTGTAAAGAGAGCCCCGGTGAAACTAAATGTAAAAACTGAATCACAAAAACTGAAAAAATTTATTCTCTACATGACTCATTTAAAAAAAATAATTCAAAATACACAGGTTCTGAGCAGTTATAAGCTTATTTTATCGTAATGTTTCCATTCAGATATGTAAGCATCATGCTATGTTTTGCACAACACACAATTCTACGTAAACACTGCAAACGCTAAGGTATTGTGACCTTTCAGGTATACCTCCATAGTGTCCTATAACATTTTCAAATGTGTTTTTATAGAGTTTCTTAAATTCTTATATATACACATACAACAAGAAGATGGCTTTTTAATTCATACAAGTATCGTAAGTTTTTAATTTCAGAGGAACGGTTATTAGATATAGCCAAAATGATTTCTGAGAAGTAGATCAGTAGAATGGAATATTTGTATAACAGACAAAGTGTTAACAGTTTCAAACATTTCCACTGAAACATCTATCTTTTAAAATGAAGGAAGTCGTCGTCCATTTAAAGTGACTCTTTGATATGTCCAGTACTTTTTATTCTCTGATATAATTCGGTAAAACAAAGTAAAAATCACCAACATAAAATTCCAGTAGAACTATGATTAAGGAATATTTGTGTTTAGTGCTTAACGAACTTCAGATGTAATGAGGTTTCGTACTTTTTATTTCTCTCAGTTAAATAATATTTTAAGGTACTGTCAGTGAATCTGAAATTCTTTTTTTTTTCTATATTTAGTACAACCATTCATCAAAGCTTATAATTCATTCATGTTTCACAACATCATGTTTCGCATCATGACACTGTTTTGAACAATTATGTGTCCATTAATGGAGCTACAAGTTTCATTCTATTCCAAAGGCATATGTGGTTTTGATGTATTTTTTTCAAACTTCCTCAATGACCTTTTCTTTTCATTGTTCAAATACAGTTCGTATCAAAACAAGATATGTCTTCCGGTGCTAAGAAATGCATTGTAAATTTAGGGATATGTTTACAGCCACTGGTAGTCTAAAACACATTCAGAGGTTTGTATTTTTCCTAAAAATTTCCCATTATTTTTTTCCATTTTCTAAAGTGCTCATTTTAACTTTTAAAGTCGGTTTCGTTTCTTTGTTACATTTTTTATACTGAAGCTGCAGGTCCATTCATTGCATTCTGAAAACAACTGGGGAAAAATAAGTACGCAAAAGTGTTTCGAAACTGTTGACTCATGGAGCAGTAAATGATGAAATTGATCGAACTATTGATCAGTGCCAAAGCATCCATTGTATCCCCAAAATTCACATACACATTGTTAAAGAAGTCTGTTCCAAGTATGCCACTCAAAAGCGCCAAGAGCCCCGATGGAAATTCTGTTAAGAGAAACAATAGCAACACAGCAAGGAGCATTCTAGTTGTTCTATCATGATTTTTATCAGCATCGGCAGTTCCTTTCAATATCTGGCGACGTTTGTTTCTCTCATACAGAACTTTAATAAGTCCTAAGCTTATTCCAGTTAGGGCTACACAGGGCACCAGCTTTGTAATAACGCTGAAGATCCAAAAGTTGATTTTTTCCAAAAGTCTGTTATGTCTCTGAGCAATCTGACTGAAATCCACTCTGTACATGATATCCTCATCTTCTCCTCTGAATACGGAAACGGTAAACGTTAAATAAACAGGGATGCAAAACACAGCAGACAGGATATAAGTGGCAGCAATAGCGCACTTGGCGCGCGCCATACAGCACCATATTGATGAGTTCTGAGGAAAGCTGATTGCCAAAAAGCGCCAAATGGCGACAGTAACTGTCAACCATGTTGAAATGGTGTGATTAACTACTGTAAAATGGGCATGAAACAGCGTAAACACTGTCCATCCATAGGAAAATTTGTCTGCTTCATCCAGATCTCTTCGAATGTAGTTATGAAATGTGAATGGCAGGTAAGATAACATAACCAACATGTCTGCCACTGCAATTCCTGTTAAAATGGCGTTTGTTGGAGAAATCATGTTCTTTCTTGTGAGAACAATGATATTTAAAATGTTTGCCGTAATTCCAAAGATGCAGAAAGCAAAACTTAAATAGCCATGAACGGCTCCATATCCTCTTTGAAATTGAGCCAAGTAATCTCCAAAATATGGATAATCAATTTCATTAGGCGTTCGAAAAATTGTGTTATGGCTGAGATTACCATAGCTGTAGTTCGCCAAGAAATGCTCATTCATTGAAGCATTTATATACATCTCAAGATTCATTTCAGCCATTTTCACAAAAAAATTTTTATTATCAGGTAGTTGAAAAGTTTGTTATTTAATTAATTCAGTGCAAACGCGTATGAACGTATCTATTTATAAAATGCTGACTCTTTCAAATCTATGAACATACTCTAAGATACCGTAACATTTATTAGAAAATTTAGATGAACACTTTAAATTTTCTTAGCATATTTGCAGGAAGACATTTTGATTGTCCATCATAAGTGTTTGTTTATATTCAATGGAATTATCTAGTCAATAACCTTTATTAACAAGCTATTTTCCTATTGTGACTAAAAATGTTGCAAAAGGCATCTTTAATTTGGCTCAAACGTTTGGATTATATAATTCATTGCATTTGAAGTAGTTTTTTTCCCCTGCTATTCTTATCTTCAAATTCACATCTCAATCTGAATAAATCATCGAAAAGACATCAAATATATGTTTACTTTTCTTTCAGTCGATGAAGCATCCAAATCTTTCATTTTTCTGTAGTTGTTCTTTCAATTTCCAATTGTCCAGACACATCTGTGAAGAAAAAATATCCGGAATAAATATACGTTCATCCATAAGCGAAAACATCTTTGCATAAGTAAACGCTTTAGTAACGGATTTATAACTATAATTCTTTTGGTAAAAAAACGGTACCCCCCCCCCCTTTTTTTTAAACGAAGTACATTTTCCCTGATATATAACAAACACGATATTTTTTTTATCAAAATATGTTCTGCTATTGATTCTTTCCAAATGTTTTTAAATCCAAAAAGAGAAGAAAATTCAACATATTTTAATAAAACTATTAAAGAATGAATCTCTGCAAACGTATTGAAACACGTTTCTCAGTTATCAAAAATATTTATTAATGCGTCTTAATACACTGTAACTGAAAGGTAGGAATATTTTAATAATGAGAGAAATAAAACTCAATAAATAAAATTAACAACTTATTTTTACTGTCCCTGATAAGAAACAGAATTAAGTTATACCTTTCGGAAGTTTAAATGTTAAACTCGAATAATGAATGAAAATGAGCTAGTATTATGTTACAGTGAAAAAGAATGAAAATGCAAAGCGTTTTTAGTGCCCATAAAATCTACAAAAAAGTCATTTAAATAGAAAATAGGAAATTTTATTACCTTTTTCCCCTTAGAAAGTATTCTTTAAATTATTTAAAATGGTAAATGTCCCAAAAGTCATTTTCCAGCAATAGCGGATTTTTTCTTATTTTTTTTAATTCTTTATGTACCATATTGATTGTAGTTAAATTGAATTAAATATTTTAAAACTTATTACCTAAAATAACGATTTTTCCATCTTTTAAAAAAATGAAACATCGATATAGTAATGGAAAAAAAAACATTAAGTATATTTGCATCGTTATTCTAAGTAACATACATTTAGAAATGTATGATAGTAGGTGAAATTATTAACCGGATATAGTTTTCTGTCATAACTGTTCTTCACGAAAAATGTAACAGAAAACATAGCGATTCCTTTGTAAAACAGGATAGAACACTATATATTTTTTCTTATTGTTGAAAGTCTCATTTTGCGAAATATTTTTAATCCCATTATGCGATTTAGATGTCTCATCATTAATTCTTGTCAATTAATAGGATTTTACCACACAAAAGCATTATCCAATTAAGCTCATTTCGGGCCCTAGGCACAAAAGATCTACTTGGCACTGGAGGATTAAAATTTATAGCCAGAAAATCTGGTTAATTCCAGCTTATCCGGGCCCCTGGCCCAAGCGCCGAATGGGTAAATCGGCACTGCACAAAAGAAAATATTTCAACAGAAAATATATTCCGACATATATATATATATATATGATACTATTTTGATATACTCTTATATTATTTTTACTATATACATTATTTTTATATAATATATATATATATATATATATATATATATAGTGTTAATAATTTCTACATATTCTTTATAAATTCTTGACATTACTAAGGATTCTTTAAATTTTTTTTTTCTTTTATTGAGAACATTTGTAAACCCCATGAACCACAAGGGGGCTTACAACGAAAAAGAAAGATTACGACACAAACATCCATGCTTCTCTCTCCGGGATTCGAACCCAGTCCCTACGGCACTCACTACGCTTCACTAACCAGTATAACGGTTGGGTGGCATGACTCAGGATTAAAAATTATTTTGCTAGCATGTTAAATTTTTGCTTTGCTATATGGGAAATACAAGATCAAAATTTAAAAATTTCTTCGCTCCTGCTAAATCTAATTATTTTGTTTTAAAATTACCTAAGTTTCATATTAGACTTTTTTCTTTGTTTCTTTATTTTTCTTACTAATTCAGAGAAAAGGGAACGACATGCACCTCCCATCGACATATGATATAAAATTCCAGTCTTGCCTTTTAAATTTGACTTAACGAAACTTGGATTTTTATATCAGAGTTTAACTACTATTTACACTTATTTTAGTCACAAGCCAGGTTGCCTACTGTAAAGTAAATTTACAAGACTCTAAAGCGGAATAACTTCCCAGAAAACTGTTTAAACTATTTTATTTTCTCACGCAATACAATGTGTTTACACTTAAAAAGGTGAGTCAATCACACGTCACAAAGCCGCCGCCCCCCTTTTCTACGCCGCTCCCATTCCCTGTGATCCCTTTTGGTCAGTGACCTCCAACTTTCTGTAAGTGGGGATCTGTCTAATGAAGATCCTTTCTTTGGGAAGAGGACAGACAGCATTAAACAAGTGTACGTCAACACATGTTATAACAACTATCATTTGCTTAATAGTTATTAATATCTAACCTGAAACCACCGAAAGCGATTTGAAACTGAGAACATAAGAGTAAAAAATAAAAGTTGAGATAAGAGTGTATCGTAAGAGTGAAAGAAGTATTAGGATACGATATAGGATTGCATTCAATATATCAAAAATATTACCTAAAACTCGTTA